>JASTWK010000508.1:0-127691 GCA_030770225.1 Temnothorax unifasciatus | reverse complement strand
TTTTTTAAAAGATTCTTAAAGTATTCTTAAAAATGTTACCACAAAAGGTTTTAAAATATTATACAAACCATTTTAAAATATTCCTAAAACTACTTTAAAATGTTTCTCGCAATATTTTTATAGAAATATTTAGAAATATTTTTTGAAAACATTTTGTGCAGTATGGGATGTGAACATATATGACCAGATCTGCGCAGACATGAGAAGTCATATCTGAGCATATCTGACCAGATAAAATTTGATCTGCTGAGATATTATTTGATCTGGTCAGATCTAATCCTTATGTTTTGACATCAAGATTCATCATTTATTTTTATATTGAAAGCTTTAATAATTACATTTATGCAAAGTTTATGTTTGATTTTATTTGAAATTGAATTATGTAAATTAAAATAAAATAATTAAAAAATATATAATAACTAGTTGGTTACCCGGGCTTCGCCCCGGAGGACATATGTGATAAGACACGCAAATAGTCTCTCTCTCTCTCTCTCTCTCGCAGAGCGAGAGAGAGAGAGAGAGAGAGAGAGAGAGAGAGAGAGAGAGAGAGAGAGAGAGAGAGAGAGAGAGAGAGAGAGAGAGAGAGAGAGAGAGAGAGAGAAAAAAAAACAGAGCAGAAAGAGAGAACACGGGAAGAGAAAGAAAGAAAGAGAAGGACATCCCAAAGAAGCACCCCCTCCCTCCCTCCCTCCCTTCCCTCACCCTCCCCCCTCCCTTCCTCCCTCCCCCCCCCCCTCTCTCTCTCTCTCTCTCTCTCTCTCTCTCTCTCTCTCTCTCTCTCTCTCTCGCACAAAATAAACAAATCAACCGGTAACCTTTCGCGATTTACAGCTTATATACTGACAGGCAGCGGCAATGGAATGTTCCGAGAATTTCTCATACATTCTGTGTTTATATACATCTGTCTATACATCTCATACTTCTCTATATTATTGTTTACATTTCGATTCGAGTATTTTTTCTATGTATTTGGATATATTTCTAGATTAATTTTTTTTTTTTTTTTTTACGTGAATCTTTTCGATATTTTAATAGTTATTCTGCTATTCGGGACGGAGACGAATCCAACAAATCAGAGATCATTAAAATCTGTCCAGCCGTTCTTGAGTTATAAATGGTGTAACTAACCCGACTTTGTTTTATTTATATATATAGAAGAAGAAGATTTAAAGTTGCTAATAAAATTTGAATATTAATCTTTTAGAAACATTATATATACAAGTCTATACATCCATAATATCTAATAGACGTCCATAATAAATTTGTAGAAGACATCTATTATGGATACGGTATCTCTATTAGAGATCTATCTGATTTCGACGTAGAGATAGGCATCGCATATAAAGCTATAGAGATTGTATGGATGTCTAACGGACATTATGTTCTGTGTAATGCCAAAATACACTTAAATAGCCTTTTTTGCAACTTTAATTGAAAATTTTTCAAAATTATAACGTTATAAAGTAATGTAGTAAACGTGATTGTATTCAGCGTCCAATAAGCTATAAGAAATAATTATTCTTTTTATCGTGCTCGAAAAAAAAGTAATTTTTTATTGAACAGTGTTATTACGCGCGGTGATGAGGTTAAGTTGTATTTACAATAAATATTCAGCAGAATTGACAAAACATGTTTTACTTTAAAAACCTGTGACTTTCTCACCCACTTCTCGATGAACAATAAAAAACTTTATTAACCAGAAGTGGCGAAAAACCCAGAGAAAATAGAAGTCTTCTTTTTTATCTAGTAGGTTAGCATCCCCTAGCGGGCTCGATACGGCATGCAGGGAAATAGAAGAGTATACCGCGATGCTGCTTCGAAATTTAAGTAAGATTATTCTATACTGCGCAACCGCACGTTGTAGTAATTTACTCTATTATCACGCTAAATGTGAATTTTTTTCGAACTCATTACAAACAAAAAAAACTTTTTTTCAGAACAATTTTAATTTAATTCCATAAGGAGTCAAAAGATACTTATGGAATCCTGTTTAAACTATCAAAAAAAAATTCTTTTGAGTTTTAAACAGATTACGCTAATTAGAATTTTAAAAAGAATTTTGGAAAATGAATCCTTTTTGAGGTCATAACAATTGTCTGTGCTATTTGGGAAGTGTTTTAATTAAAGTATATCTTTTAAATGATTAAATTAAATATAAGTAAATCTTTTTCTAGATGGTAAAAGTTTCTCGGACAGCATATCCCAATTGATGACAGTACATGCGTCATTATGTGATACGGTGTTGCTCATAAACACTGCTTACGGAGTCGTTGCGTTGGTGATTACAATAACTTGTCTGATACACTTAATCATTACACCGTATGTTTTAATAATGGAAGTGGATGGAAGACGTGAACCTCTATTCCTCGCAGTACAAGGGTTATGGTGCATCTTTCATATCTGGAGATTACTCATGATCGTACAGCCTACGTACGCTGCTACAACACAGGTTGATTTATACTTTAAATAAATAAATAAATCAGCTAACGATAACTTATCAGATAAAAATAAAACAAAATTTCAAAATTCGGAGAATTTGTTGACAAGTATACTCCTTATTTCCTGAAAACAAAATAATTTAAATATTTCTTATGAAATAAGATAATTATTTCATAATTTATCTTATTTCTTATGAGATAAGATAAGATAGAAATTGATTTAGTTTTAGAAAAATCAATATATGTATAAGAATATATAAGTTGTTATCAGCCAATAAGAACAGATGTTTCTGACTAAGAAGGTACCTCGACTGTAAGTTCGATTTTTGTAAATTATTTAAATTTTCTAAGAGCCTTCAGACAGGTGTAACCCCCAGTATACTTATTTCCGAACGCATTGGTTCGCAAGACAATTTATTGTAACCTAATTATTATAATTTATTTTAACATATTTACATTCATTAAACTTATTTACAGCTATTTATGCTACTGGTAAAAGTTTCTTAACTCTACATAGAAATGATTTTTGGAAATTATTTGAATTTTCTAAGAGCCCTTAGACAGGTGTAACCCCCAGTATACTTATTTCCGAACGCATTGGTTCGCAAGACAATTTATTGTAACCTAATTATTATAATTTATTTTAACATATTTACATTCATTAAACTTATTTACAGCTATTTATACTATTGCTAAAAGTTTCTTAACTCTACATAGAAATGCTTAAAGCACAAAACGCTTTGACACCAACTACTGTTCTTACCCAACACGTTTTGAGTAGATCTTTTACATGGGGGCAAAAAAACTCGTCACTAGATTTATCTTCACCTTTTACTATGTCGCATGTACAAAACCTTCTCGCATACTCCTCGCACGATCGTTATGCTTGCGGATACTCTTCCCGATCTGCGCTCTCCACTTTCTGTTTGATGGCGTCATGATCGGTACGCAACCACGCGACATTCTAATCAGCACACTCGCTCTAACATACTGTCCGCCTTGAAAGACTGGGCTTTCAAAAAAAAATATAATGAGAAAACCATTAATGCTCTTTGGTACGACATACTATGGATAAACCACGTAACGTTTGGTAACATAAACTAAACAGGATTATTTGATAACTTACTATCTTAAACTTAAAATTGGGCCTCAATAGGCAGCATACATATTTTCGCTGATGCGCGTTTTGTGACCCCACTTGAAAGTCTTAACGCTAACGACTCGAATTTCACCGTCTTGTCCGGCGTGACATTCTATTATTCTCTCCAATGCCCAACGCATGGGTGGCGTTTGCTCGTCACGCACAAGACAACCAACGCTCCAATCTCAACCCCAAGCATTCAATCCTCGCGATTCTACTTAAACCTCTGCTAAAGGTTTGATAAATATTTATTCGACCATCTTGCCCAAAAGTGTAGTAATTATGTACAAAAAGACCCCAATCGCCAATGGTCTTGACCTTGACATATGTTGTAAAGGTCATGACCCTGAGTAACATTGACCTTGAAAAAAGTGGCGGTCACGATCCGTTCAAAAGTTACGAAGCTTTAGGGTGAAGTCTCATGGAGCCAGCGTATGGCGTACCGGCGTATGGCATACAGAAGCTTGACTAATCACAGGCTTTACGCTCGTTTTCATTACTCCTTTTCCTATGAAGGAAAAGAGGTATTTTCCCATGAATAACACGAGTTTGCAAAAAAACTTTTGCCAAAAAATGTTCGAACAATATATATCAATGGAAAGAGGACACTGTGAGAAAGCCTATAGTTGAAGGTGAACACAATCCATCGTACAGTTTTTTTAAATTAATAATTAAAGTTGAAAACTAGTCAAGCGACGCATTAACACACACTTTATTTTAATCTATTTCAGGCAAAATATTATTCTACAACGTAAAAATTACTTACGAATGGTCTTTTCCTGTTTCCTTCATAGGAAAAGAGGTATTTTTCTATGAATAACACGACTCGACTGTCTCATGGGGTGTATTTAGACCAATGTTAAAATCATTAAAATCACCTAATTTTGAAATTAAATATCTTGAGAACGGGACGGTGAATTATCTTTTTTCTAAGTAATTTAAAACGGCCAAATTCGAGCAATTAACAGATGTTAGAGATATATTTAATAATTTCAATAAAAGTATACAGTCGTGTTAACGTTTCGAGCCTTTCTTGGCCTTCTTCAGAACATTAAAAAACTATAAAGAATAACGCATTGCACATAAACTCGTTTTACTTTACAATCAACGAATCAAATTCGATCCAACGCTACAGTTTACATTAATCAGATCTCACCCAAGTATATGGACAATTAGTCATAGTGAAGTCGGAAGTATATCATCGAGTATTCATCAAGTTATAAGCCGAATCGATCGTTTTCTTCGTTGCATGACACCTGTGTGTTCATGAAACCCATGTATTTGTAAGACCTTTGTCGCCAGACCATCTTAGTGGCAACTAAATCGAAAGTTAGAAATTCACGTAAGACAAAACTCTAATTTAATTATTGAGTTTGAACTCATAAACGGACTCACATAAGCGGTCAATGCAACAAAGACGAGGGTGAACTCCTTCCATCGTCTCCGAAATGCGTGTGCTCGTCACGAAGGATAACAAACGACTGAGACAATACACGCATCGCAAGGGCACAGCAACCAATAGTCAGACAGAGATGTTCTCGTGGAAGGCGGAGGATCTGAGAGTTTGGAGTAAGCAGGGAGGACAGAGACAAGGAATCGACCGATGGAGGCGATCATTAGCGGAGCTCGCGGGCAGCAAACAAAAAGGGGCGCAAGAAGATACGCGCGCGACGCGTAGTACAGCAGCAGACGGAGCTTGACCCAGCAAGGCCCCGGCGCCGGGAGAGACCGAGTTTTCCGGCTAACCTCCGCTGCAAACCGGACTCCGGGGTGGCTGGCCACCATCCCTGGGTCACACGGGAAGATCATGGAGGAATCAGCGTGTCCGGACCGCTGCTTAAGGATTCCGAGGGGCTGCTGCAACAGCGAGGGGCCATAGAACGCTCCCGCAGGATCTGCTGCCGACAGCACTGCGCGAGGATCTGTCATAAACCCGCGAGTCCGCCCCTAATTGGCCCGCGCTGTCACGCCGAAGGGCCGCGCACGCCCTGAGTGGGGCGCGTCATTGATTTCGCTATCTAGTGGATTTTCACGATCGCACTTCCTGGTCGTCCTCCGGCGTAATCACACAGTTTAGAATCCCGCTCGGCTATCGAGCCGGTTATCGAACCGCCGGCTGCCGAAGCCCGAGCCCGGAAAAGAACCGTTAAAGGAGAGGAGTAAACTTTCGGTGAGGTTGCCTAAGTAATTTCGCGTATGTAAAGCCACGACACCGCCCTCCGGGTCGCGCTCTCGCTCAGGTGCCGACGCGTGAATAATTAGTGTTGGCTGCCGAAAAGGCGTAATTTTGGCGTTGGTAATTGGCATCGAGAACGAGGGGCCCTAGAATCTCGTTGGCTCAGGGGATCGCGTATAGACTCCTGGAGATCGCGGAAAAAACGCAGGCGACTGCGGTGGCGACCGATTCATTTCTCGCGTTCTTCGTGCTCGCGACCGCGTGAATTATCGCGCGTATTATCGTGCGTCGTAATTTGTGTTGTCGCGTGATAGATTTCGCGGGAACTAATTGTGTGAGATTCAGTCTTTTCTCGCGCGATACTCTGTGTTCAACGTCTTCATCTACCATTGTACTCGCGTGCGGTATTCCGCGTTATGTTGAGTGTCCTTGCATATTATATTTTACGTCGTCTTAATAGTTCTCGCGCGTGTTATACTTCGTGTTAATAGTCGTACTATAGTTTGCGTTATGTTCAGTTTGCGTTATGTTGCGTAATCCGCGTCGTCCGCGAGCCTCTTATACCTTGGCGACAAAATCTTTTCGCGATTTCGGACGTCGAGTCCTTGCGCGCCGAGCGTGGCGCAGCACTACTTTGATGACGTTTCATGTTCAATAATACTTCGTAATCGAGTATATTTTCCGTTTCTTGTTCTATTCTATGTAATTCTGGTTTACGTTCCATATTATTTACTTTGTTATTTCGCGCTCACTTTTGTTGTGTTTAATTAGATTCTTAAATTAATGTTCTCTGACGTACATTATCCAATTCTGTTAATTAAACCTCTTTAATACAATTTAATGTTTGATCTATTTAATAATCCAACTCAATTTTATTTCTGACTTCTGCTATTTAATAATTTTCTTTGATTTCATAGTACTGCCAAGTTACAATAAACCTGTTATTGATTATTATTAAATATTTGAGTGCGTGATTTACGCTTCACCTCGCCTAATCTTGGCGCTGCCCTATATCAACCCCGCCCATAGCCGTTAGATCGAGCTAGCCGATCTCTCGCACACCTGATTCATTGCGCTCTTGTGTTTCTTTTCGGGTTTTCGCAATTTTAGCATAAATTAGTGGACGCGAGCTTACGCGTCTGGCGCCCAACTTTGGTGTCGAGCATAATCGTCGGGCTGTGCGAGAGACTCGTTGGAAAGGCCCTTTATCTTTCTCTTTTCACCTTCCCCTTTTGATCCGTCTTGCGTCCCGGGCGTGACACCGGACAAAAAAAGACATGACAATATATATGTTATAATCAAAGCCCGAAACGCGGGCATTCCTCGGATTGACTGGTCAATTCTGGGGAACGACCAAGCGTCTTGATCAAAGCCCGAAATAAGTTTCACGTTTCGGCTTTTGACTAGTCAATCCTAGGAATAACTAATACAGCTGGTCAAAGTCAAAAACTAAGAAAAATCACTTCGGACTTTGACTAGTCAATCCTAGGTGTGGCTTAACATGAACTACATCATACTATAATTTCAGCAAATTCGACGGGGGGCCATTTTTCATATGATTGACCTTTGACTCTTCCGTCCCCGTATCTCGGAAACTGTCCATTTTTTGACTTCGGACTCATTGGAATTTTCGATAGAACGTTATGAACTACATCATATTACAATTTCAGCAAATTCGACGGGAGGTTATTTTTTCATGTGATGTGTGCAGGGTCCTTTGACATTGAGACAGAAGAGAATAAATTGTGACGTGACATAGTCACGTCCCCTGTCCAGATGGTAGCTCGGCCGAGGGGAGCGTCCGGGATGTCGCCTCCGCCGGAGCGGAGCGGGGCGACAGCGTTAGAATTCGGTAGAAATTATATTTCTTTTACGAGAATTTCAGATGCCGAGTAGATGGCCGGAAAAGATTGTAACAACGTTAGTTGCACCGCGGAAAATACAGGAGGCGTTCTTCGGAGAAGTTGGCCGGCGGGCGGGGCACGTTTGGGCCCTTTGCCGATTCAGCTTGGAGCGTTTCGCGGGGCGAACGCATCAGCCAACGACGCCGGAATGGGCCCACCAGAGGAACTCGCCACGGGGCATTGCCGCCGGTCGATTTGCCTTGGCTTGGCCAGCCTGGCAGTTGAAACTGGCTCGGAGGTCGCGGCCTGGACAGCCGGACCCAGCATATTCGAAAATACCGCCGGCGGGCGACGTAATCAGGAAGAGCGCCGACAAGGGCGGAAAGTCGAGCGCCGTCTTCGCACAGGCCCTACCGGCGGTCGGGCTTGCAAGCACGGCGCGCAGGCGCGCGGGCCCAGCATAGTCCCGCCGGGTCAGAGGATTGAGAGGATCGTCACTGTCGTGTCGGCGTGGCGAAAGACGACATCCCGGGAGGACCGGCTGCCGAGCTTGCGGAATTTGTAAGGCCACTACTCAAGCATCTCGTAACCAGCGTTTGGGTACAAGTAACATACTTCTGGCGGTCGAGGCCCTTTCGAGAATTGCGTAGAGTCACGGGAAGCATGTTCCCGAGTAATACAGTATCGTTTCGCGTTAGAGTATCTTGTCGCTTGGTCTGTCTGGCGTTAGAGTATCGTTCTGCGTTAACGTGTCGTTCCGCGTTTATCGAGTGGAATACTGGCGGAGGGCTCGGCCGGCAGAATAATACGTAATCGCCCTGCCCAAAGAGTCGCACGCGGCCGACAGTCACCGCGTAATTCGTTGTAGTATTCGTTCGTGTATTAGTGTTTCGCGTTCGCGTATTAACGTTTGTGTAATTGCGTTTTGTGTAATTGCGTTTTGTGTAACTGCGTTGTGTGTAATTGCGTCCTCATTCGTGCTAGAATTAGCGGAGAGCCCTTCGCACGGGCCGGACACCGCATCGTCGTGGGGCCGTGGGCTCCACGTGATCACGTCGTGGCGTGCAGGGCGTCTTCCGCGCCGGATTTATCGTTTGGTGAGGTGTTCTCGCGCTAATAGACAGTATTGTCGCAGAACGGAGGAGTACGGTTCGCGTAATCAGATCCTGGGGCGCGAGGCACCTGTATCGTATCGTATCGGGCTTTTCGCGGGACGCCGCGTCTAGCCATTAGACCATTTGCGACGTTGCGATGGTCATTTCGGGACTACCTACTAGAAACGTAGGGCAGTTGGGAAGTCGCCGCGAGTAGAGGTAATAAAGAATTTTCTCTCCGGGGGCTCCGAGGGGGGGGGTGAGAGAGGGGGGGTATCGGATTTCGCGGGGGGTGAGGGGGATAGGGGTGAGGGGGCGGGGTATCGGGTTACACAAAGGTATCGGATTTCAAGGATACCGGATTTCAAGGATATCGGGTTACACGGGGTTCGGATTACGCGGGGAAGGGGGAGGGGGAGGGTGACCTTGGCATACCACGTGTATGACTCACCGGGGGATGACTCACCGGGGATGACTCACCGGGGGACGACTCACCGGGGGATGACTCACGCGCGTTTGCGCCGCGGTCGCGCCGCGGGTCCGCGAGTCCGAGCGGGGGATCCGCGTTCGCAGTCGCGGTCGCGCCGCGGATCCGCGGGTCCGCGCGGGGGATCCGCGTTCGCGCCGCGGTCGCGAGTCCGCGCAGGGGGGTTCGCGTTCGCGCCGCGGGGTCCGCGCGGGGAGGTTCGCGTTCGCGTCGCGGTCGCGGTCTTACCTTAATTACTGCGAGGGGGGCCACCATGGCCGCGGCCCTGCCTTTGTTTTAACGCGGCCAGTATAGTCTCCCGCGGATTTTGGGCACCAGGGCGGCGGTTGATGGGAGGAGGACCCTCGATTTGTAGATCCACGTCGAACAAAAATTCATCCGCTAACCTCTCGTCCTCCTCCGTTGGAACATACGCGCGGCCCTGCGCGATCCCCAGATAGCACAATGACATCCTCGGGAAATCCAAAGGACATCCAGGACGGACAACACGGATATCCTGGGGATATCCCAATTAAATCCCGGGATACACTTTGGATGTCCTGAGGAATAGCAAATGATCCCCTAATACTAGTCCTCAAGACATCCTGAGGATATCCTGTCAGATGTCCTGAGGACTTCTATGGGATACGTTATGGACATTTCTTAGGCGTCTAAAGGGAAAGATCCTCATGACATCCCGAGGATATCCTATCGGACGTCCTGAGGACTTTTATGGGATACGTTATGGACATTTTTTAGGTGTCTAAAGGGAAAGATCCTCATGACATCCCGAGGATATTCCATCGGACGTCCTGAGGACTTTTATGGGATACGTTATGGACATTTTTTAGGCGTCTGAAAGGAAAGATTCTAAAAGTGAAATCGAGCTATTAATATATTCTATTTGCTAATTTCGATTTAAGATCGAGTTAAGTGCTCTTTTTCTTGTATTAATTTATAGTACAAACAAAAAAGACAAGAAGCACATACATCTCGACTCAATTCGGAGTCAGCAAATTCAATATACTATACTATGTTTTTACTGTTTAATGTATTGTAACTAATAACGTAAAACGAATTACTGAGCCAATGTGTTAAGTAAAAGATGTTAAAAGTATTTCTCTCTGAATCATTTGAAGTATTTTTTATATTTATATAGTAAAAATATGTAACTTGGTTTATATATAAATAGTTCTTAAATACTGATTTTAAAAAATACAATATTTTTAACTTTTTAATTAAAATATTTTATTACATTTCACTTTTAAAATTTAGAGTATAAAATATAAAAAAAAGAAAAAAATAAATTTTTATAAATTGAAATAAACTTACTCAAAGTATTATATTAAGACACAGTTTAATTAATACATAAACTATCTGAACTCTCATATTTGCTTACAAACATAAATTTGTACTTTTCTTTGGTATAACTGATTTACAATGACTACGTCACGGTCAAATTACTAACGGACACAAATATATATATATATATATATATAGCTCACTTTCTACAATGACATAACTAAAAAATTGTCATTTTTGAACTGTTTGCAAAAAAAATTCAATACACTGAATAAAGAGCTAACATATAGCTCTAGATATTCTTGTTCCTCTACAATCAGTTATTGCACCAAAATCGCTTTAAAAAGTAAAATATTAAAAATTATAATAATTCAAAACACTTAAACTTATTTTTTGAAAAATTTTGTTTTCTGAGTTGTCATTGTTGTAACAAATGAGCGATATAATATCAGTCTATAGTGAATAGCCAGCGCGCGGCACTCCCGATGCGTGTGCAGTAAAATAAATAAAAAAAATATATGTATATATAAAGGTATTGCGATATATACTTATAATACGCGTGCTCGGTAATGTCAGGACGAGCTCACAAATGGTAACGCCAGTAGGTTCCGGTAATTCGAGTCGTTCCAGATTTTCCGAAGAGCAAAGTCATGTTCGAGTTTGCGCGAAACGTTAATTCGTTCTTTCGCACTCGAAGCTGCGCGAGCTCCGCTGCGAATTACAAAAACCATTTATTCCTATTTGCGCGTTTATCTAGTTTTCGAACGCGCCTCAGAACTGACAGTCATACACTTGATACGTACGTAATTTCATATGGTTTTCAATTTAAGGTTGGCATCCCATGAAGCGGATTACGCGGAAGCGGAACAAACATCACCAATCACGGGATCATTCTGATAGACCCTTTCAAAGATTCCGTCAAAACGGTTCCGTGATATATTTTTGTAAGGGTGGTGATACACTCGTTCCGCTTCCGCGTAATCCCTTCATGGGATGTCAGCCTAAATATCATTATAAAAACGCTTACTACGTATTCTTTTATTTTAACATCGCCAAAAAAGTTAAACAAGCAAAAGCGGAGTACAACGTAAAATCAAATTCTATGCATTACACGACTCATCTTTTTACTACATTATAAATATGAGCGTTTAGATAGTTAATACATAAACTATCTAAACGCTCATATTTGTTTACAAACATAAATTTGTACTTTTCTTTGGTATAAGCCGGGTTCGCGCCAGGCAAAGAGAAATTCAGCTGATACATATATATCACTCACGCGACGTTAACATGTAGACATTCAGAGAAACCCTAATCTGAATTCTGAAATTTAGAGTTCGAAATTACCGCAAAAACTTCAAATTGCAGTTGTATATCAACAATTGCATATATTTATATAGTATCACTGGTAGTTGCTGCATGTCTATCTGTGTTGTCTCTGCAACAAATATATAAAAATTAATAACTGATTTAATCGATATAATATATTTAAGTTTGAAATTTGTAAAAACTTAATTTGTTTTCTTTTGGTAACGTTCATTTGCATGCCGTAACCACGATTTAATTGGTTCAGCGATAATTTGCTCTGTTGCATTTGTAAAATGAATTCGTGCAACACCTATAAGAAAAAAAAAATTAAATTTTACTTATGAATCATAGTATTATAATTAAAAGTGACAATATAATTTTATACTTACTGAATATAACTTTCCGTATTTCCAAATCATAAAATATTCGCTTTTTCTTTCCTCCAATATAATTAAACATACACGCTAATTTATCGGTAATTAATGTTCGTAGAAGATTATATACAATTTTTTTGACATCACTTCCTCCAATACGCGATAGTTCTGTAATCTATAACAATATGTAAAAGTTATGACATAAATTTGCTTACACACACACACACACACGCGCGCGCGCGCGCACGCACGCACGCATAACATTGATTCCAATTTTTACAATATTTACCAATTTTTGGCGATTTATTTGACCTTCAATCAACAATTTTTCAAAAGTCTCTAAATCTTCCATATTCTCAAATGGAAAATTATTCATTACATCTTGCTCCGCAGTTTCGCCTTCTGTCCCATGAGGATGAGATATTTCAAGAGTTTGTAAAATAGTATCTAATCTGCTATTCAAAACTTTTCCTTGTTCTTGCAATGAACTTAATTGAAATCCTACGTCTGTCAATTTTCTTATAACATAACGTTGAAAATCAGAGCTTGCTAAAATTATAAAATGGAAGAAAATATAAATTAAGGTACATTAGTACACTGTAAAATAAAGAAAATAAACTATATATTAATGACAGGTTCATACATACTTGAACCAGTATTACCTGTAATAAAAATATCAGTAATTAGTTTTTGTAATTAATAACACCAACAATTTATAATTGTATTATCGCTATTATACATGCACTTACTTGTGTAACGTTTAGCGCAAGGCTCGTTATCTTTATTCTTATTATCTTTATCACGTGTAGCTAGAAATAAAGAATGTATTATTTTAAGAACATATAATATCAATTTTTAAGAAAACACTTAACATCTTTTAATATTATGACAAATATATATTTATGTAATTACCAAAAATAGAATCACTATTATTTTCCTTCTCAATTTCGCATACATAACTATCTCCAGACTTTTCCAGTTCTTTTTCATAAATAGTTACAGGTTCTTCTGTGTATCAATCAATATAATAATAATAACTTCTACTTTTACATGCATTATATAAAAATATGTACATTTTGTTTCATACTTACTTATAGGCTGTTTCTTGGATGCATTATCTAATTTCTGTGATTTGGCATAAAATGAGTTGCATTTTATTTGCTTAGAATCACTATTATTTTGCTTGTCAATTTTGCATACGTAACTATCTCCAGACTTTTCCATTTTTTTTTCTTCATAAGTAGTTACAGCTTCTTCTGTGTATCAATCAATATAATAATAATGATAACTTCTACTTTTACATGCATTATATAACAATATGTACATTTTGTTTCATACTTACTTATAGGCTGTTTGTTGGATACATCATCTAATGTCTTTGATTTGGTGTAAAATGAGTTGTTTTTTATTTGCGGAATCTTTGGGTAATGTGGTAACAGTACATTTTCTTGATCACTATCGGTATCATCACTGCTTGATATAGGTTTTTTTGCTCTGTTTTTTCTAGATTTCTTATAATCGTCTAAATTCTCATTTTCTGAATTAATATCCGACAAAATTTCTGCTTTCTTTAATTTTATTAATCCTTTGTCATATGAATCTAAATGGAAAATCCAATTTATTAATGCTTAATACATACAAGAAAAATAAGAAATTTATAACAAGTGTTATGACAAGTGTCAATTTATACCGACTTTTTACCCTTATGGAAAAATACACTCAACGTCTTAAAGTTGGGTGTGATTTCAGACCGCCAATTGAAGATTAACCAATCAAAGATGTTGAAATGATGGTTATAACCTTCATTGGCGGTCCGAAATCACACCCAACTTTAAGACGTTGAGTGTATTTTTCCATAAGGGTAATCATAAATAACATATTTTTTGTTTATTTTGTAAGTAACTTACTTGAAGTAGCTAATATTCTCTTTATTGTGTGCAAGGACCAATCGCTTCCATATGATATACGCTTTTGTACAGCTTTTGCAAATTTCAATTGTGAAATAAAAGGTGGCCAATAAGCAGCACTTTTATTTTCCGTTATCCAGGAAGTGGGAATCATTGACAGCCCATCTTCAAACTCAATAATAGACCATAATTCTTCCATTATGTATATAGTACTGTACAAAATATGTTTCATGTATATAATATATATCATATACATCACATATATATATATAAATTTATAAGTGCAACAATGGAAAAACAGCAAATTTGTTATTTAATGGTAGCTGAACATATTTTGTTTTAATATCTTTTATTGGCCATATCTTAAGGTCTGATAAGTTATCTACTAAAAATATTCCCAGAAGAGACGAAGGGCATGGTTTATCATATAAATCTTCTCTATGTAAAAATTCATTTCCTATAATAACATCCGTATTAAGATCTTTATGATGAGCAATATTTTTTATTTGAACAATGCTTCCATTTTTTAAGCCACAGCAATTATCTGCTAATGTATCTGTACGTATGGTTGCATTTGAGGATTTTAGTATGTAATACTGCGGGTTACAGCAGCCTTCAAGTAAAGGACCTTTAACATGAGTAGATTTTCTGTTTATTACAAAATCATATAATGTTGGCATGTGCAATTCACGTGGTTTCTCAATGTTATTTCGTTCATATTCGATATATCTCCGAACAACCTGTTGTAATGGTTGGTCATGCTTTTTTAATAGCTTCTTTAATATTTGCAAGTAATTTTCATACTTGAAAGAACTAAAGGTATCCAGTGTACCGAAATTTTTTGCATCTTGTGCTAAATGAATAAGACCATGCACGTTATGTGAAACATTGTGAATACCATATAATATCTTGAAAGATGATACAAAATGTTGTAGAAGTTCCTGAGCATAGTCAATAAGTTCTTCAAATTTTGAACAACATAATATCGTAATTGCCACGTGCAACACTAAAAAATGATTATATAAATCCTTTCGAAGAAGTTTAAATACTACACAGCCTGTGTATAATAGTACGTTTCGAAATTCTGTTGCCTTCCATAGTTTGACAAAGGCAAGTGATCTTGGTTTACGTACAAATTCGCATGGCATATATAATTTTAATACATCTTCCAGCTGTAATGATATTGCTTCAACTTTCCTATGTTGTAAACGAACTTCAAGGTCTCCAAATAACCACATATATAATAATTTACGCATAACTCCTAAGCATACAAGATGCATGAAATCCAAAGGTACATTTTTCACAAAATCAAAATGTAGTAGTTTTAAAAGAGCTGAATGCCCAATATGATAATTTTCATCTTTCCTTAAACGAAAATCTTTATCTGTTCGTAATTGTGCATTTATTTCAGGGAAACATATTTTATTTCTCATGTAATTGCCTTCAGTTATACACTTTGTACAACTGGAATAACCGTTATGTCCTTTTATTTGCAACACAAATGCTTTTGCTGGTGCATCGCATATAACAGAATGTATTGTACATGACACATTTGTGTTATTAATAATGATTCCTTCTTCATGTAATATCTTTGCTTCATCCACAAATTTAGCAAGAAATTCATTCGAATCTGATGGTTTTTGTGTTCCATAATAAATTCCAATAATAAAAACCTGTTTAGATTCAGCTATAGATCCCAAAATCGGCCAAAATTGTCGTTGTGATGATTTTGATAATGGTAATCCATCAACATTTATCGATATTTTGATATCTGTCATATTTTGCGAAAGTAATGGTATCATACTTAGTATTCCTTTTTTAAGTCCAAAATGATAATATTGACCACCAGCACAATTCTCTACAATGCTACTTCTAGGAGTATGTACAAGAGTTCTTGGATCTAACGGTATATTAAAACTGCAGTCTTTACATGTGTATTGTTTAATTCCTTGTAACAAAGAGCGCAATGATGATTGCGAAATATGTTCTTTAACAGCCCATTGGCTTAAAAAGATCTTAAAATCAATACTATTTGCGTTATCTAGATTATTATTTTCTGCAATATTGCTTACATTATCTTCTTCGACTGCGATACTTTCATCAGAAAGCTCATATTCATTTAATACTACATCCTCATCATAAGAAACATTTTCAAATTCATTTTGTACTATATCATGTAAAACATTTTCATTTTGTACTATATCATTATGTGAAACATTTTCAAATTCACTTTGTACTGTTTGGTCATCATGTACATTTTTACTTTGTAATGTATTTTCAGAAAATGTAGAAGCAGATGTTGACTGTATAGGTTCATGAGATTCCATTATAATATCAGCTTCCATTTTTACCATTTTTGCTCGATGCTTCGAACTGATTATACGTTTATATGAATGTTTACGCGGCATATTGCACTTGTATTCCTAAAATCAGATTGATAGCAACTGCATTTACAGTAATAAATTAGCAACTTGAAGTAAAAGTTAGTTTGGTAATTTCTATTTAAAATGCAAAAGTAATAATACATGCATGTGTGTAAGAATTATCGATAATAAAATATAATAAAAGTTAATTTTTATAACATGTAAGATCTGATTATTGTCGAAGAACTAGTACATTTCCGGAACTTAAAAGGAAACAAGTATACAGTTATGATTTTAGGTGTTAAAAAGAGGGAAAAAGAACTTAATGCAAGTTAGTGCAGCCAGTTCAGCTATAAAGAACAGACTTATATTTATAAAATGAATTTCTTCAGAGCACATACCATGAAACTGTTCGGAATTAATTTTAATCGGAATCGCTTAGTTATGTTCAAAATTCGTGATAGAACTTTTGCAATATATGTTGATTTGATTTTATCACACAGCTATTTACGACTTCACTATATTTATTGAGTTCAATTTAGATAGTTAATTAACGTTGCTCCTCACACACATTTTAATGATTAATATTTCATATATATTTGTAAAATGCATTTACTTAAAATTATATTCTATAATAGTTTTCCCCTATCTATAACAGATTTTTATTATTGTATTTATTCTTTAAATAATCAAATATACAAATTACTCCCACAATATTAGAACTGTATCTAAAGCTTCTAGAGCATCTGAAAATATACACCATGGATCTAGAGAACTCATGTAACTTTGATAGGCTGTAACTCAGAATCTGAACTTCAGATTAATATTTTTGGACTTGCTTTTTTTATTTTAAAGCTCTGAAATTTAGGAATGTCTGAATATGTCTGAATAGAAATACTGAAAAGTTTTATTGTGTCAAGTTATAAAGTTAAAACTAAATATTGAAAATAGAAAATTCCAAGCAAACCAAATTTTGTTTGAGTCTGGGAGATCCATGCTGTGTATTCTAGACTTCTAGTTAATTATATTTTAAATAGATAGTTATTCGCTTACTTTTTAAGTCTGACTGTACTTTCTTCTGTATACGGTGGCTCGTATTTTTCCAAAAAAGCAGGTTTTGACTGCTTCTTGTAGCGTGACAAACGCTGTCAGCCTTATCTGCAGGATTAATATTACCATTAATATAACGTAATAGTGCAATAAAATGAGAAATATAGTTGGAGATAAATAAAGTTAATAAACTGTAGAGTTAAGTTTCTATCTATTTACCTAAGATTTCCGATGCGCGAACTTATCTTACAATGATTGCTTTTGATGAAAAAAGCTTAGACCATATACTACCTGATTGCGCGTTGCACTCTTGTTAAAGTGGAGTGGCGCCGAGTTGAGGGACAAGGACAACATAGTTTGACCACACATGTGACAAGGAGGTCTCATCCATATGGAACCTCACCTCCTCATCATACGCATGTCAAACTATACTGTCCTTGTCCCTCAATTCGGTGTCAGTCCCCACCACTAACGCGTAGTCCAGTAATATGGTCTAAGAGAAAAAACGATAATAAAATATAAGTTAATAATCAATTTTTGTACATATATAAGATCTGATCATTGTTACTGAACTAGTGCACTATGGAACTTAAGAAAGAAACAGGTACAGCACCGGTCAAAATATTTCACATGAAACAACACAATTAAATCATTAAGATCTTAACTTTTAATTAAGATCTTAACTTAAGACTATTAACTTTTATTATATTTATTATCGATAATTCTCACACATATGCGTGTATTATTATCTTTTAATTTTAAATAAAAATTATCAAATTAACTTTTACGTTCTTATTAACTTCAAGACCTAATTTATTATTTTCAATGCAGTTGCTATCAATCTGGTTTTAGAAATACAAGTTTAATATGTAAACATTATAAACGCGCGTATAACGTTAGTTCCTCACATCGAATAAAAAATGATAAAAATGGAAACAGATATTATAATAAAATCTCATATAAAACTATATCAGTCAACAATTCTTTGACATCATTAATAAAATTTTTTTACCCGTGTATATAAACTTTAAACAATCAAATGCACATATTAATCCTAGAATACTACAACGCTATAGAGTTTCCAGAGCATTGCGAAAATGCATATTATAAAACTGAAGACCTATGTAACTTTGTATGAGAGTTGAGAGTTCGAACTTTCTTTTGAATAAGATGAGTGAACAGTACAATAAGATGTCTCAGAAATCCGATGGATATAATTGTAATTAAATTTCTATCACAAAATTCTTTTGTTACATTGCGCTATAGCAGCAGAAGATGGCAGTTCACAAAGTATTAAACACAGTTACGTAGTATAAAAACACATCATAAATAATATTCAATAAAGAGATAGCAATAGAACATTAAAATGAATATAATCGCTTTAGAAATTCAATGATGATTTAAATAGAGTTCGTGTTGTTGGAATGTCTTTCTCATGATAAATACCGCTCTCTTCTAATAGATTAAGTAATTAAAGGTTATTGAAAAACCTCAAAACTTTGCTCAATATAAACATAAAGTAAAGCAGGAATATTTGTTTGAGAGACTATGTTATTAGATTAAATCACCATTGATGCAGTGTAGAAAACAAACGTCAATATAAATAAGTGTGTGGGTGTGTGCTATAGCAGTATCAGGTTACATCAAAGTAGATAAACAGAGCATAAACTGGTATAAACTATATCAAGTTCAATAAATTACTCAAGATATTGAATAATATCTTTGCTTTAAGAATACGCTAATACGGATAATATTCTAAAAAGAAAGGAACGAAAACTAATAATATATGTAAAAATAACGAAAACTAATAATATATGTAAAAATAATGAAACGCACTCGCTTATAAGATTTGTTATAAGAATTTCTCTGAATAATACTGTAATCAAGAAATTGATTGTGTACGAACGTACGGAAATGCCAATATTAGCAAAGGTACCTTACCTCATGAATGTCTGGAAGGCTAAAATGTTTCGAAAGAAACATGAAAAGAATCAACATAGGATTCTTAAGGCCGCTCTCCTTTGTACGAACCACGTTGCGTATTTAGCGAACGCGGTGATCATCCACTTGGCGAAGGCCGCTCAACAGTAATTTCAACAATCGAACAGATTATTCTTCTTCAGAAGATTAACATGAATCTTCTTCTCGATACTGAGTCCTCATGTAAGGCAGGATGTCCGGGATTACGAGCCTCGTTGCCACGTTGCTAGCGAAGGATCGATTTCCTTCTAGAATCGTCTAATATGGCGTATCTACGCCTCGTTCGTTACATGCTCACTAGTCGAGCATCAGACCGAAAGTGACGACGCGCTCGTCGCCGGAAGAGAGTACACTACGGAAGCGCCACGCAGTGACGCGCATGCGGACACAGAGTTTCTGTCACGTTGGAAATTCTGTGCCTATTTCCTGTTGCACACCAATCATAGCATTCGAATTTTTTAGATTTTGCTGTTCGTTTAGACACTCACGCACTGTAAGCTTATATAAGCGCTATTTTCACTTATTCCAAATACGTAAAAGATATTCCAAAATCATCCAAAATGTGTCCAGGATGTCCTGAGGAGTTTTATAGGATGTACTCAGGCTATCCTGCGATACTCCTCAAGATATCCTGGACATGCATAGGATAATTTTAGGATTTTTTATGCTATTTAAGTCTAGTAGACATTTATGAAAAATTTATAATTTATTACGGTACTTAACATTCTGAAATTACTTTAAACATTTCACAACAATTAATGAAGTCAAATAAAATATTCATGTAAAATATTTACAACAATACATGTTGTCCTGGATGTCCTTCGGATTTTTCGAGGATGTTATTGACTATCTGGAAAACAACTAAATATCCTGAAAATATCCTCAATATGTCCAGGACATCCTGGACATATTGAGGACGATCCTGAAAATATCCCAGGACATCCTGGACATATTCAGGACGATCCTGAGGACGTCTTGTGCTATCTGGGGAGGGCTTCGACATACAAAGACGCCCGCCCGCGTCCAATACCGAATGGCCGAATGGCGTTCAACAGCGCCCGTCCGCGTCCGATGGTGGGTGACTGACGCGGGGGTTCGGGAGCGGGTGAAACATCGGGCCTCCCCAAAATTTCACTGTCTTCTATGTCTTTAAATGTAAAAGGTTCGCGCGGAAGCATCACAAAAAAGAACTTATAATCACAAAAACACAAAAAAACAATCACAAAGGTGACTAATTGCGTCACCAATCCATCAAAAAAAAAAAAAAATGTATCCGGACACGTTTAAGCACGCTCACGACCCCGGCGAGACTGAATTCAATGACGGTTGGAGAAGTCGCCAGAGAAAAAAATATAATGGCGGTGTATAAAACTGATAGTCGCTTCCAGCGAAAAGTAAGATAAAATACGTCTCGCGCTACAAAGGCGAGTGCCGACGTTCGCTAGAAGTCTGGCTGCTTGAATTTACAAAACAAATATCGCGTACCGTAACATAGAAACGAGGCGCCGATGCTCCTGCGGACGTTGCATATATACGGCTCGAATGGAAAATGCGCGCAAAAAAAATATAGCATGATTTATAATAAAAAAAAAACAATCTATCTACGCAGTACGTAAAAGACAAAGAAAAAATGACGTCACCGGGACGATGATCGACCCGATAACGCTTCGAACCTGTGGGAACATGTTCGACGTAAACAAATTTTTTCTGGGAAAAGGGGATGTTATCGCGTAGACTAAACAATCTATCTACGCAGTACCTGAGACAAAGGAAATGATTTTTTTAAAAATCAGTTGGAGCGAGAAAGAGAGCAAAGGGTATATAACGAGGGATGAAGCGCGTCGAGCCGCAGTAGTAAGATTTGCAGCTATACATCGATCGAAAAGTATCGCGGTTTTATTTTATGGTTAAACACGTTATCACGTGCAAGTGCTCTGTAAAAGAGAATCTTTTATCGCTCAGTCGCAAAGATGTTCGTCCTGCTGTCGAGACCTTCGGACATTCGCGATTTTAGCGCCGAACAGTTGCAATTTGTGCCGAAAACCGTTTTGTTGCAAATGTGCGGCGATCACGTCCACTACGTGTGGGACAAGCTTCCGGAGCATATAAAGGCGGATCTGGAGGTTCAAACCTGTCGTCGCTGTGACGAACATTGGAATCAACCGTGGCAGGAAACGCACATCGACGGTCCCGCTCCGATGATTAAGAATTGCGGCGAATGTCAACGAAAAAACCATTAGCTTTCGAAGGCAAGATCGATGTACTACCTATAACAAAGGAAAAGTACATCTCATTCACGAAGCATGTGAAAGACACCGCCGAAAGATCAGATTCGCGAAGCGATATAAAATTAAGATTTATCGACTCGTACAAATTTCTGAGCGCGAGTCTCGCAAAATTAGCATCCTTCCTCGATAAGGATAAATTGAAAATTATACGTTCCAAATTTTCCACGTTATCCGACGACGATTTCAAATTATTGACGCGAAAAGGTGTCTTTCTATACGAATACGTGGACAGCGTCGAAAAGCTGGAGGATACGTGTTTACCGCCGCGCGACTCATTTTACAATTCTCTGACCGGTGACACCGTATCCGAGAGCGATTACGCGCACGCGAACGTATGGCAGCGATTCTCCGTTCAAACCCTGGGCGAATACAGCGATCTATACCTAAAAACCGATGTCTTGCTGTTGGCCGACGTGTTTGAGAATTTGCCTTCGAAAGCGGCAGCTATCTCCTTGATAATAAAGTGTGCGTCATAGCTCAATAGATTGTGAAAAATGACTGGAATAAAGTGAGAATCCTTATAATTCAGATTGCACGTCGAATGTGCTGGACCTCTATAACGCCCGGTCAGGTGGCAATGACCGCGTACACGATTGTCATCCGACGCGAACGGTTTTTCGCAAATGTGACACAGCGCGGCGCTGTGAAATGTTTCCCACTCGTCTCGCTTTAGGTCTACCATGCATACAATGTCGGACAAGATGTTCTTTACGCGATGCGCCAATCCGTTGAGTTCCTCGACGAACCACGCGACGCAGTCATTATCGCGACGAAATCGATACGCCGATAACGTTTCATCGTACGAGCACTGTACGTAGTATCCTATACTACATACTCGATGATGTTGATAGGCGTATGACGCGTGTTCCGTCTCCGGTTGTCCTGTCTTCTTCAGCACGCACTCCAGATCGGCATACACTACGAAGGGAAATCGCTCTTTCCTGCTGTGGTTTTTGAAGTTCAGCCACTTGTTGTCCTCGCTCGGCAGTCTGATAGCGCAGTCGTTTACCTCTCGGCAGTCTGCCGTGTGAGACTGCAACTTGTCGCTCGAACTAAAATAGTGAAGACATCTGCAAAAAAAACATACAATTATTGCAAATTTTTATACACTAAATATAATATATTCTATATATTATTAAAAAAAGTATAGACACTTACCGATCACAAATGTACTTCTGACCATGATGCTTGCTCAATTGTGAGCTCACGAGGCGGGATAGATGTTTAATCCACGAAAAATGTCCTACATTGTTGTCCCGTGGGTCCTGCACGTACAATAGATTCACGTGTTTGTCACTCGTGCGGTCGGTAAGCTGTATTGGAAGAATGTTCAACTGTCCCTCGATGGTATACACGTTGATCGACACGTCGTTGAGTCGTTCGAATTGTTTAATCTGACTCAACGTCATTGGGAACTCAATGTCACGTAAATTCAGTATCGTTGAATAATGCGGGTATGATGATTCCCGTTCTGAATGTCTTTCAGCTGGATGCAGAGCAGCCGTCACTGCCCATGCAAAACACGCATTGTCCATAGACAGCACATTGATCACCGCATTCTTCGTTGTTTTGAGGCAACGTTGTAATGTTTTGAGGCAACTTCACGTGACACCCCGCGCGCAAAGGATTGTATCTGTTGACGTTCACCGTCAAATTGAGGATTCGCGTCAACGCCCACCCACTGTCGCGTTCCTGGAACTCTTCGAGAGAAGCTAATGTAGGCTCGATAACGTGCCGCTCGTACCACTCGCGCAAGTGCGATGTACGACAGAGTTCTTTGTTATTTGTACACAGACTTTTATTGGCACGTTTATCACCCGCCACAAACTCCCCGTTGAACGCGGTGTTCACTTTAACACAGTTATGTGTTTTTAAAATGTCTCGCACTCGCTTGCACACTACGTTGCAGGCGTCTTCCAGAAACTGTCGCGGTTCTATATGGTCCGTATTAATTACCGCGCCGGTCATTATCCGCGTTTCGAACGCGACATCGATTTCTCGCCATACGAGTTCTGCCGCGCGCGTGTCGCCACTGTTACCGGCGTTCGCATAATCGCCACCGCTACGGATAAATTGTCTTTCCAATCGCGTCTTCGCACCCTCGAGTCGCGCGATTCTGGCAACCAACGAATGTCTCTGCCCGATCGAGAGCCGCGAACGTTTGGCACTACAGCGTGTTTCGAGCTGCTCGACGAATTCCGCGCATTGCAGCGCCCATGTGAAAAATTCACCCACGGTAGCTACTTGGTCGGACAGTTTCAATAGATCGCGTTCTGTTTTCTCGAACTGATCCATGTTTGATCACTTTCGCACTATTGAAGAGCGATAGATCACGCCACAATCTTCGAAAGAGCACTTGCACACGCGTCGATGATACGCTGGACAATGTCGATAGGAATATTGAACGCGATAGTGTTCCAACATAAGTTTATATAGACTGAAGAAAGGGATATCAAAGTATCAATTTTCACAAAAATGTTCACGTCGCGAAAGCTAATGGTTTTTTCGTTGACATTCGCCGCAATTCTTAATCATCGGAGCGGGACCGTCGATGTGCGTTTCCTGCCACGGTTGATTCCAATGTTCGTCACAGCGACGACAGGTTTGAACCTCCAGATCCGCCTTTATATGCTTCGGAAGCTTGTCCCACACGTAGTGGACGTGATCGCCGCACATTTGCAACAAAACGGTTTTCGGCACAAATTGCAGCTGTTCGGCGCTAAAATCGCGAATGTCCGAAGGTCTCGACAGCAGGACGAACATCTTTGCGACTGAGCGATAAAAGATTCTCTTTTACAGAGCACTTGCACGTGATAACGTGTTTAACCATAAAATAAAACCGCGATACTTTTCGATCGATGTATAGCTGCAAATCTTACTACTGCGGCTCGACGCGCTTCATCCCTCGTTATATACCCTTTGCTCTCTTTCTCGCTCCAACTGATTTTAAAAAAAATCATTTCCTTTGTCTCAGGTACTGCGTAGATAGATTGTTTAGTCTACGCGATAACACCCCCTTTTCCCAGAAAAAATTTGTTTACGTCGAACATGTTCCCACAGGTTCGAAGCGTTATCGGGTCGATCATCGTCCCGGTGACGTCATTTTTTCTTTGTCTTTTACGTACTGCGTAGATAGATTGTTTTTTTTTTTATTATAAATCATGCTATATTTTTTTCGCGCGCATTTTCCATTCGAGCCGTATATATGCAACGTCCGCAGGAGCATCGGCGCCTCGTTTCTATGTTACGGTACGCGATATTTGTTTTGTAAATTCAAGCAGCCAGACTTCTAGCGAACGTCGGCACTCGCCTTTGTAGCGCGAGACGTATTTTATCTTACTTTTCGCTGGAAGCGACTATCAGTTTTATACACCGCCATTATATTTTTTTCTCTGGCGACTTCTCCAACCGTCATTGAATTCAGTCTCGCCGGGGTCGTGAGCGTGCTTAAACGTGTCCGGATACATTTTTTTTTTTTTATGGATTGGTGACGCAATTAGTCACCTTTGTGATTGTTTTTTTGTGTTTTTGTGATTATAAGTTCTTTTTTGTGATGCTTCCGCGCGAACCTTTTACATTTAAAGACATAGAAGACAGTGAAATTTTGGGGAGGCCCGATGTTTCACCCGCTCCCGAACCCCCGCGTCAGCCACCCACCATCGGACGCGGACGGGCGCTGTTGAACGCCATTCGGCCATTCGGTATTGGACGCGGGCGGGCGTCTTTGTATGTCGAAGCCCTCGCGCAGGGCCGCGCGTATGTTCCAACGGAGGAGGACGAGAGGTTAGCGGATGAATTTTTGTTCGACGTGGATCTACAAATCGAGGGTCCTCCTCCCATCAACCGCCGCCCTTGTGCCCAAAATCCGCGGGAGACTATACTGGCCGCGTTAAGACGAAGGCAGGGCCGCGGCCATGGGGGCCCCCCTCGCAGTAATTAAGGTAAGACCGCGACCGCAGCGCGAACGCGGACCCCACGCGCGGACCCGCGGACCCGCGGTGCGAACGCGGACCCCCCCCCCCCCCCCGCACGGACCCGCGGACCCGTGGCGCGACCGCGACCGCGAACGCGGACCCCCCGCGCGGACTCGCGGACCTGTGGCGCGCCGACGCTTTTCAATTAACAAGGAACATGATGAAGCCCTATGCTGGTCGGAATTTAAGTCAAATTCAGAAAATTTTTAATTACCGATTGTCCGCCCGAGCCAGAAGGACATTTGAAAATGCATTTGGAATCCTTGCTTCACGATGGCGAGTCTTCAGGAAACCGATTTGCATGAACCCTGTAACTGTTGATAAGATTGTCATGGCATGTGTTTGCCTTCATAATTTCTTAAAAACGGAAAATGATGCATTGCCAGTACGACATCGCTTATATTGTCCACCTAACTTTGTGGACTCGGAATCTGAAAACGGCAACGCTGTGCCTGGAGAATGGCGAAATGAAGACGGTGAAGGTTTTCAAGGTCTTGCACCATCAAGTGCCCATCGCGCTACGAGAGAAGCATATAATCAAAGGGATTCATTAGCCAATTTCTTGTTGACTCCTGAAGGTGAAGTTCCGTGGCAGTATGTATATATCCGCAGAGGTTTCAATTGCGATGATACTCCGGATAATTAATTCTATGTGATAATTATATTAATTTAAACGAGTGTAAATAATTATAAATATGAACTTAATTTAAAGGCTTCTGATAAGATTCGAGTTATCCTTAATTCTAGCATTGTATGTATATGTATAATTAATTTTTAAATAATAATTATGTACCGGGTCGTAAATAAAATAGCCGTTTTTATATTTTTCTAAAAGTAAATATAAGTATATATAAGTATAAAAGATATAATCAGGACAATTTTTATAATAAAATATTTTTTATTGCAAAATACATATATAATAAACTATATTCTATGTCAAAAGAAATAAAAAATTAATTAAAAATTCCACCTTTTCCCCAGCATGACCATCATAGATCTGTTCTTCAACGTAGAAAAAAAAAAGGAACGATAAACCGTGCAAGAAGATCGGTTAAAAAGAACAGGTCTCATAATATGTCAGTTAGATGCTGAACATAAAAGTATACAATTACAAAATAAAAAAGTATAGCATCTATTATATGTAAAAAAAAATAAAATTAAAAATTCCACATTTTCCCGAGCATGACCATCATAGATCTGTTCTTTTTAGCTGAACTTCTTGCACAATTTATCTTTTCTCTTTTTTTCTTCAACGTGGAAAGAAAAAGAGGAAAGATGAACCGTGCAAGAAGATCGATTAAAAGGAACAGGTCTCATAATATGTCAGTTAGATGCTGAACATAAAAGTATACAATACAAAATAAAAAAGTATAGCATCTATTATATGTAAAAAGAAATAAAATTAAAAATTCCACATTTTCCCGAGCATGACCATCATAGATCTGTTCTTTTTAACTGAACTTCTTGCACAGTTTATCTTTTCTCTTTTTTTCTTCAACGTGGAAAGAAAAAGAGGAAAGATGAACCGTGCAAGAAGATCGGTTAAAAAGAACAGGTCTCATAATATGTCAGTTAGATGCTGAACATAAAAGTATACGATATAAAATAAAAAAGTATAGCATCTATTAATATGTTATTAAAACTCTTAAGGGGATCCTATAGTGGCAGTGCACTTTGTGCACTAGTGCTGCACTTTAACTCGTATTTTATTTATTATAAATTTTTAAGAGCAAAAATGCAAAATCGGGCTCTTTAGGGAACTACAGATGAGCTTACTGATTAAAAATATCCTAAATTGAATAAGATTCATTCGATATTTTGGCTAAATCCTTATTATTACGAATCCTAATTCGTAGCCTAGTCGGCTTAAAAGAATTTAGCTAAAATATCGAATAAATCTTATTCAATTTGGGATATTTTTAATCAGTAAGCTCATCTGTAGTTCCCTAAAGAGCCCGATTTTGCATTTTTGCTCTTAAAAATTTATAATAAATAAAATACGAGTTAAAGTGCAGCACTAGTGCTGCACTAGTGCATAAAGTGCACTGCCACTATAGGATCCCCTTAAAAATGGTTTGTAACTTTGGTTGGATTTTCGCCTATTTAAGGATCGTAAGGTTCGTACAAAATTTGCATGATTTTTTGCTGCCTTTTTTGTTTTTCATGCGATGGTAATATTTCTAATTGGTTCACGATTAACCTTGCAAAAATTTCATCTGAACTACCAGCAATGTCAGGATTACGATTACTCTGAAAACGTTGGTGCATAGTTTGACACAGTGTAACTAAAGAGCTTTCCAAGCCTGTCAAATCATTTTTCTTTTTAATTAAAGGTCTTCGTAACAATGGCGTTGCTTGAGGAGTTGTGGATTCTGGAGAAGGCGTAGACTCTTTCAATGAAAACATCGAGCTTGTAGTCGATTGATCATATTCATCCGGTCTGTGGGGTGTATCCATACAACGCCTGAATGAATCGCTTGGAGTTGAGGAATTATCTTCCAATAAGGTGGCTAATGATGAAGAAGGGCCAGTGCTTTGCAAAAAATTTTTCTTAAATGGTGTTGAAAAGTTTGCACATGGTTCGATCAGTACTTCATCTGCTGTATTTGCTGTATTTGAGTGTTGTGAGGCAGCGCAGGATGTGGAGGATTTCGTACTTGAAATAATTTCACTATTTGTAGACGAATTTGTTACTTGTAGATCAATTTGGATTGGCAAAACTGAGTCACGTGAAGGTTCTGCCTCTTGAGTAATCGGCAGAGTTGGTCTTATAGAAGGAGTAAAGGAAGGAATAAAAGTATTATCTTCTACTTTCTTAATCCTCTCGCGAAGAGCCTTAATTTCCATCCTTAAATTTGCGTTATCTGCTTCTAGTAGAGTGTATTCGCATTTCCTTATTTCCTCCTCTTTATTCTGTGCTCTGATCCGCGCAGTAAGTTTAGAATTTTGTAATTTCAAGGATGATATGTCTCCAGCAGAGTCTAGTCTTTCCCCCAAAACAGTAATTATCTCAGTGATGTTCTTTAAACCGTTTTTCAAGGAACCACTTAATTTTCCTTGAATCCTTTTGCTTTTGACTCGAATTTGCTCCATCTTGTCAACGCATTCGGAGGCAATATTAGTAAGTTTTTCGGTATCAAACTCTCTCATCCTATCTCCGGATATAAAGTTAATTTTTGTCTCCGCGTCCTGAGGAGACGCCACAGGAGTGTTGAAGATAAAATTAGTAGCGATGTTAGATTCTTTCGATTTTTTGATAGCAGATTTGGAGAGAGGGGAGATCCGAGAAACCTCCCTAGCATGAGGGGAGATTGACGACTTCCTCTTCTCCCCTCCACGGTCAGTTGTTGCTGGAGGCTCTTCATGTCCCTCCTCATCCAAGATAACGATAGGTTCTCCTATTTCTTGTGTTTTCTCCATATTCTCGAGACATTCCATATTCTCAGGGTGATCTTCATCTATAGTGGATTCTCCTTCTTTTTGTGTTTTTTCCATATTTTCAAAATAGTCCCCGTCTAGAACGGATTGCGCCAGTTCATAAGGGAAGTCTGGGGCGGAAATCGACCTCCTTTTGGGCTGCTTCACGTTTTCCTCCACGGTAGCAGAATTACCACCGACGCCCGTAGGCAACGCCGGTGGCAGCCCTTCGCTGGTTAACGACACGTCACCCCCAGGGACAATAAGGGGAGCGCGCCGGCCGCAGGAGATCCGAACATCCTGCGAGGTTTTTTCCGTAATATCAGACATGTCCATTGTGGTTTGCGGTTGGTTTTTTATTCGGGCCTTCCCCTAAGACATTGCCCACTCAAGGATGCACATTGTCCATAATACATCCTTACAATTGCTGGTCAATTGTTATTATTCAACTCATATTCCGCGCAACCGTGAGCAATACGCGGAGAGAGCTTAATTGAGCATAAACTGTTTGTTTTAAACTCGTTGCCGTATACAATTTGAATCCATGTCAATTATCCACATGGCAACAGGTTCCTAATCTAATTCAGGGAAGGTAATGTATTTTACCCCCAAATATATCCGTATACATACGATTTACAATTAATCAATTATTATATATAGTCAGAGGCTGTAACATGTTAGCCCCTGATTGACCTCGAAAGAACAATTTGGTATTTGTTATCGCAGTTCATAGTATCTACAGATTATAGAAAATCATGTCTAAATTCAATATCAAGATTATAAATATATCGTATGCCGATATCATTTGCGCAATTTTATAAGTGTGTAGTGAAATATTAAGACTATTAATAGCATACAGTAACGCACAAAACGCACAGTAACTCGCGAAGAGAGATTCTTAATATATGCATTCAAATCGGGGTTAAGAAGAAAACATTGTATTCTTTTATTTATTTATTTATTCATTTCTTCATTTCCTCGTTGCCAAGTCCAGTAATGTATGACACGTTAATTTCATTGGGTCGAATTTATTGACACACCATCATTATCAGCACTCGCTTAGTAATGGATTCATATTGTGGAAATAGTCACAAGGTGCTTTCAAGAATCTCTCTTGATTTGCACAAACAACACCCCCACATTTAAACATAATAACAGTAGTCGTTGCAAACCTGCATCAAGAGACACGGTAGTGTCTCGCGCCAAGTACACGCGGAGCGAGACCAACCGTGACTCTTTTACGCGACGCGACGATTTGCAAGTACTCGAGATGTTGAGATCTCGGTAACGAGTGAACGGATCAAGTTCTAAATAGGCTTGATCGATAGCTTGGGGTCGATTTGGGGGGGGTCCGTTCTTTTCATTTTTCCGCTACGTGCCCTACGAGCGGAGATATTGCGACCCAAAGTCGAAATGTGAAAATTTTAGATTAAGATACGTCGTCGTCGTTAAGATACGTCGACGCTCTCATCTCAATATATATATATATATATATCACGTGATCAGAGAAAACGTCACTTTCACTTTTTCGCCACTGGCGGTGGCGGTGCTAGTATCGCCAGTTTCGATATTGTGCGCGCATTATTATCGATCTAGTAGGTAAATTATTATAGGTCGATAGACTTATCGGTCAGGAGGAAGATTTTTATATTTAAGTAAATTAGGTACCGTGTCTCTTGATCAAATAATCTTGATAATAAATAATATTATTATAATATTATTATATATATTATTATTATTATCAACCCAGCGAATAAATCCATCGGGTCGATATACAGGTTACCGACGACGAGGTCCAGATAGTGCGCTCCGTAGTTTTCGGTGTCTAGGTGTATTAATACTTTGAATTCGATGTCTACGTGTCTCAGGTTGTCGACGACGAGGTCCAGATAGTGCGCTCCGTAGTTTTCGGTGTCTAGGTGTATTAATACTTTGAATTCGATGTCTACGTGTCCCAGGTTGCAGATGACGACGTCCAGATAATGCGCTCCGTAGTTTTCGGTATCTAGGTGTATTAATACCTTGAATTCGATATCTACGTGTCCCAGGTTGCCGATGACGACGTCCAGATAATGCGCTCCGTAGTTTTCGGTATCTAGGTGTATTAATACCTTGAATTCGATGTCTACGTGTCCCAGGTTGCCGACAACGAGGTCCAGATAGTGCGCTCCGTAGTTTTCGACGTCTAGGTGTATTAATACTTTGAATTTGATGTCTGCGTATCCCAGGTTGCCGATGACGACGTCCAGATAATGCGCTTCGTAGTTTTCGGTGTCTAGGTGTATTAATACCTTGAATTCGATGTCTACGTGTCCCAGGTTGCCGATGACGAGGTCCAAATAGTGCGCTCCGTAGTTTTCGGTGTCTAGGTGTATTAATACTTTGAATTCGATGTCTACGTGTCCCAGGTTGCCGATGACGACGTCCAGATAATGCGCTCCGTAGTTTTCGGTGTCTAGGTGTATTAATACTTTGAATTCGATGTCTACGTGTCCCAGGTTGCCGACGACAAAAAACTATAGCGCGAACTTGACGCGGGACACTACCGTGTTATAGATTATGTATGTGACTGTGACAGCTGGTGACAGCGCGCTAAACGCACTGTCTGCACTGCGCGCAGTACACACACACGTATACATCGAAACTGGCAATTCTAGCAGCACCGCCAGTGTCGAAAAAGTGAAAAGGACACGATTCCAGCCAATGAAATGATAGCATGGCATGAGTGATGAGTAGACGACGTATCTTAATAAAAAAATTTTCACATTTGGACTTTGCGTCGCAATATCTCCGCTCGTAGGGCACGTAGCGGAATATTATAAGAGCAAAATTTCCGAGAGAAGCAACGTGTTGGAGAGAAGCCACGTGTTGAAGATTATGGTTCATTAAAAAGCTACAAATACTATTGATTTCTTATATTAGAAGATAAGTTATAAAGTTAAATCGTTGTATTAACAAAGATTTGTGCGTAAAAATCGAGTTTATGTAAAGAAACATAGATATCAAGGATGATACTACGTCTTAAATTTAAACGAAATTAAGAAAACAAAGGTAAGAAAAAGAGGTAAATTTTATTTTTCAAAAAGGTAAAAAAAGGCGCCAAGTACACGCATGGTTACCTCGGAAAAACTAAGTAGTAGTATTATTAATTTTAAATTAATAAAATCCAAGTGGTACTTAATGTGTTTATATTATTAGCATTATTCAAGCTAGATTACGATTATGTCTTGTATCGCAAAATATATACGGCTTATAGAGCTTTACAATCTGTACATACTGTTTGTAAGATATTATTAAAAACTTCAGATTAAGATGCGTAACACTACAAAAAGGCGTGATATCTGTACAAAATTACCTTTTAAAAAAAAAAGGTAAAAAAAGGCGCCAAGTACACGCATAGTAGTGTATATGTATTATGTTGTTACCTCGAAAAAAACAAAGTGGTAGTATTATACCTCCAAATAGCTTTACCCTGTACATACTGTTTATAAAATGCGTAATACTACAAAAAGGCATGATATCCGTACAAAATTACCTTTCTTAAAAAAAAGGTAAAAAAAGGCGCCAAGTACACGCATAGTAGTGTATATGTTGTTACCTCGAAAAAAAAAGAAAGTGGTAGTATTATACCTCGAAAAAACCTAAGTAACAAGTGGTAGACGTAATCTTTGTATCTCGAAAAATCTCGAAAAAATCTAAGCACTAGTATTTTTATTTCCAAAAAATTATAACCGAAGTGATACACATCACAAAATTATGTTACCTTATCAAAAAAGAGTCGCGCTTTAAGTGATCTATTACAATTACAAAAAAGAAATGATATCTCTGTAAATTACAGCGCCAATTACAGAGAGAACATATATATTGCCTCAAAAAATAATTGTTGCACTACTTTGAAAAATCTTTACATTGTGTTAATTAGAAAAAGAATGTATGATAACAATTTTATAAAATTAAAAAATTTTATTTAAATTTAACAAGGGAATACAAGATATTTAAATACAAAGTTTACATGTGTATTTTTTAGTGGTCACAAAGAATTACAGAGGTAACAGTACAAAATAAAAATATTTTATTAAAATATTTAATCCAACGAGAGAATACAAGGTATTTAAATACAAAGTTTATATATGTTTTTTTCAATAGAATAACAGATTTAATCACAAAGAATTACAGAGGTAACAGTACAAAATAAAAATATTTTATTAAAATACATAAATTTTTCTTGTAAAAAAACTTGGCGCTGCTAGACCTCGAAATTGTAAATAAATAAATAAACTTATCCCGTACTTAATTACAAGCCGCATTATTTGCCGTCGTCACACACACCCATATCACTCGCTCGCACATACACACCACGCTGATAATCATTTACTTTACTTCTGTCGCATTCTTCTTTGAATTATTTTATTTATTGTCCTTATTTATTTACAATTTCGAGGTCTAGCAGCGCCAAGTTTTTTTACAAGAAAAATTTATGTATTTTAATAAAATATTTTATTTTGTACTGTTACCTCTGTAATTCTTTGTGATTAAATCTGTTATTCTATTGAAAAAAACATATATAAACTTTGTATTTAAATACCTTGTATTCTCTCGTTGGATTAAATATTTTAATAAAATATTTTTATTTTGTACTGTTACCTCTGTAATTCTTTGTGACCACTAAAAAATACACATGTAAACTTTGTATTTAAATATCTTGTATTCCCTTGTTAAATTTAAATAAAATTTTTTAATTTTATAAAATTGTTATCATACATTCTTTTTCTAATTAACACAATGTAAAGATTTTTCAAAGTAGTGCAACAATTATTTTTTGAGGCAATATATATGTTCTCTCTGTAATTGGCGCTGTAATTTACAGAGATATCATTTCTTTTTTGTAATTGTAATAGATCACTTAAAGCGCGACTCTTTTTTGATAAGGTAACATAATTTTGTGATGTGTATCACTTCGGTTATAATTTTTTGGAAATAAAAATACTAGTGCTTAGATTTTTTCGAGATTTTTCGAGATTAGAAATACAATTGAACTAAATTTCACAATTAAGTGTTCCGTTCATTCATATACATTTATAAGTATTTACTTATTATTTTTATGATTCTGCCCGTAACAAGTCCGAAAAAACACAACCGCACTGAAATGCCTCTCAGAGCCGCACAGTGCAGAACTTTTATTTGTTTGCAACGTATACCGTGAAAACAATGCAGAACTATACAGAATCTGTATTACAGATTCACCCAATACCATAACATCGAACAACATGACATAGTACAACATCTAAGAACATCTAAGAACAAGGGAAAAAAAATCCCTTTTTTTCCCTTTTTTTCCTTTTTCTTCTCCTTTCTCTTTTTTCCTAATAATAATAATTCGAATAACCGTATCGCTAATTCGCAGAATATAAAACGCAAAACGCAACGCACATGTATTCAATCTCGTATATAATTTGTTTGATATCATGATGGATTGATGGCTATACGATGGCTATAAGATTTAGGTTTAAGAGCACGCTTTTAAGTTAAGATTATTGATTCGCAGATAGAATAATTGTAAATTATTAAAATTCGCAAATCCGCAAGTCGCTTGCCGAAAAATATACTTCTGATAAGGAGGTATCCTCGCATAGCCTAAAAAATGTATGCCGTCGTATACCACATCCGGAGAGTTTCGAGATATACATTGATTGATCATCACGTTTCGATATCCACCCACTTGGTGAATTATACACGATCACAGAAAAACATTTGACGTTATGATAAGTATCAAGTATTAAAATACTAGTGTCCATCGTTTATAGGTTCACCGGGAATCCGCCCAACGACACCGGTGCCCACACGCGTAATATGAACGAGGGAGACCGGCATAAGTTGTACATCTATCTTCGTGGCAACAATTGACTCGATTCGCATAAATCCCCTTACACGATACACGACGCTCAAGAGCGACACGTAGGCACTACCGAAAAATGGCTGCTCATACGGCACATAGGAAGGACGAATCTTCGAACATCTATATCACTCATGTGGTGGTCAAAAAACTCACCAAAAACAGTATATGTATTAATAATCGTCTTTCAGGCAGTTGAGTGGGTTCTATGAAAAACCTGTAAAGTTCTCAAAGCCGGTTAATTCCTCCAATCCATCGAGCCTCTCAAATTTCCGGCACGTACCGCAGTATGCGTGGCACAAGATTCCTGCCGATTTTGTCAATAATTATGTGAAAATTAATAAAAAATATACATATTGCAGTGTGCACATACGCTCCCAGAAACGATTTGTCATCTAATGCTCTAAGATACGAGAAGGATTAAGAGTATATTGCAGAATGTTTCAACGTGGCACGATCACTCCACGATCACGTGCACGGGCGTGTCCGTGCACGACGTGAAAATATTAATGTTAATAAAAGTCTTGGTTTAAGTGTATCCAGTCACAAAAGTACATCATCCGGCGTAGATTTACACCGCGAATCACCACATATCGATTATTGTCCAAGAATCGCGATTTTAAGACGCTTGTGGAAAATACTTTGCGGAGCACACGCAGGCACGTCCGTCCTGCGTCGTGTCTCCTGGCCGAAATAGGAACCCAATGCCTACACCGACTGACCCAAACCCACGACAACAATCTACCACGGGCTCAGGGTGTCAGCAGACCAGCCGAGTCCGCGACAGCAACGAAGACGCCGGGAGTCAAAGGCCGACGAGTCAGCCAGACCCACGACAACGCCAACGACCGCCGCGAACTCAATACCTACACCGATCGACCCAAAGCCACGATCTTAGTAGACCGGTTACAACAAACTCCCGGGGATCCAACAATTGATAGACCACTTGATAAGGGGACGTTAAGACGAAAAAAGAAGAGGAATAAGGAGTTACGAGACTTACTACTTGATGAGTTCTTAGTGGTTGATTTTCTCCTGGAATGAGGCGTTGGTCTGGTCGGTGGGTGAGTCGGATGTTTGGTCGGATCTCTTCCACTGACTTTAAACTTGAAATCGTGACTTGAAACGAGCGAGATCACGATTATAATACCGAACAATACGTAAGCCAAAGCTTGGGAGACTGAGAATAATTCTGAGAGCGAGTCTTGTGATGTCGCGGTTTATATAGGAAAGTTAAAGGGATGGAAGGGATGAATTTCGTGTGGGATGTGTCAGGTTTTTATTTGGGAAACTCCGGGTTGGAGAGATGCTTCTAATTTTTGGTTTAAAGGATTTCTCGTGGCGGGATGTCTTTACCCGAGAGGTGGATTCTTAAATTTTCACCTATCCTAGAAAGCCAGAGACGGTTGTCGATTTTTCCGACTGTTCATTGGCGAGTCTTCTCGTAAGGCCCCCACTGTCTTATTAGGGGTGCAACCCATCGATTCCTCTAGTGACTCACTTGTTTTTCGGTTATTGCTGGTTTTTCCTTTATTAGGGTTTCTTTTTTATCTCGCGGCCCTGTTTTTGTGTTGACGGACGATGCACACCTCTTAATCTTAAATGCAAGCAAAAAACCTCCGCCACGTATATTTACGGACACGTCTTAGGCTTTGTTTCCGCTTGTCGGAAACATCGTACGTGCATTTTGGAACCTCGCGTGATGCAATAAAGATCTTCATCAACCCATTAAGGCCCATTTGGCGCGTCGTGTCGCCAGGTTTACATTCTTTCAGTTTTAGCCCTGACAAGGTCGATGAAAATCCAGTCACGTATGCCCCGTCCGTCAGTAATTCGTCATCTGAAAGGTTGCGTTTAAGCGCCTAAACAGATACTTTACCTATAAAAAAGGAAAAGGAATGTGCAAGGATCAAGGCTCACTCGTCGATCGACAACCGTCCATGCTTAGTTTACCTTATCCTAATCTTAACGGCTATCCTGAGCGCAGAGGAATTTAAGCGGAAAAGGGAAATTGTGGAGTTCGCAGGACGTAACATATAGAAAGTTGTACTTTCTACGATAAATTTCAACAATTTGTGACGGGAGCTAGGCACTGTAGAAATTCGTGATTTCTCGAAGAATCATATAGTATCTATGAGAAATTACGAGAAACTACGCTCTAATTAGTTTTGAGTTTTCTTTAAAGTTCAACAAAGTTGTAGACTATTGTAATTCATAGAAAGTTGCAGTTTCAACTAAGCATTACAAGAAAGTATGACTATGGAGTATTTTCAACAATCGGTTCAAGTCCGTAAGAGTTGTCAAAAGTAGTTTTTCTTAAAAAGTCGTACTTATCTACGCTAAATTACAACTGTGAATGCCAGCTAGGTAGAATTATATAGTGAAGGCTAGTAACTGTAAAAATTCATAATTTGTGGTACAATCTTGTGGTATTTATGAGAAGTTACGAGAAACTACGCTCTAATCTCTAATTAGTTTACTTAATTCCTTGATGGAAATAATTTTAGAACAATTTACGTATTTTTATGAAAAATTGAAATTTTAAACAACAAATCACAAATTTCTACTATGAAAATTGTAGAAATTCATGGTAAATTGCCATAAATTGTAGTGAGTTGTAAAAAGTATTTAAAATTTTTTACAAGTTTCAACAACTTTTTATAAACATTTTTATGAGAATGTAGTAAATTGTAAAAGTTGTAAAAAATGTTTACTTTTTAAAAGCAATTTATAAATATTTTAGTAATATTATAACTATTTACAACTTTCTACATCTTTTTACACAACGTTAAACAAGTTTTCATGACGTAAAAGGCATTTAAATTTTGTATGTCAGTATATTCCTTGTAATACGTGGCTAATATTTTTTTAGCATGATGAATCCATAAAAAATTCAATACTATTTTTTCTATTTTTATGAAAAGATACAAGTTGTATTAAGTTATAATAAGTCGTAAGAAATGTTCAATATTTTGTACATTTTACAACAATTATATTGTAAATTGACGTCTTTTAATACTTTAAATAATTATAGGGAATTTTACTTATTGAAAATGGGGGGGGGGGATCCCGTTTGCCTACAATCCCGATTGCCAACAGCTTTATTTGCCCACAATATTTTGCCTACAGCTTCGTTTGCCGACATTCCCGATTGCCTACAGAGCGATTGTCTACAAGCATTATTGCACACATGTAATAGTTAAAAATACGAACGTACGTTTACGCACATGGCAAACACATTGCACACATGACTTTATTGCACACAAGAAGATTGCACACATGACATTATTGCGCACACACACTTTGCACACATGACATTATTGCGCACATACACTTTACACACATGACATATTATTGCGCATATACGCATTGCACATATAAATTTATTGCACACATAAAATAAAATAAAAATATAATAATAATTAGTACTCTGACCACACGACTTATTGTTAGTCGCACATACACTTTGCACACAAGACATTATTGCGCACATACACATTGCGCACATAAAATAAGAAAATTATATTAGCACATTGCACACATAACGTATTGCACACATACACATTGTACACATAATATTATTGCGCACATAAAATAAGAAAATTATATTAACACTTTGCACACATAACGTTATTGCGCACATACACATTGCACACATAATATTATTGCGCACATAAAATAAGAAAATTATATTAGCACATTGCACACATAACATTATTGCGCACATACGGTAAATCTGAAGAATGGTGGCCTCCTCACCGATTTCGTTGAACTTAGGCTTAATCGACGCGTTTTTGCACAAAACGACCAAATCTGACAGATCTGACAGAAAAAAGTATCGCTCTGCTCCGCGAAGCGAGATATTAAGGAGGTTCTACAGGTACTCTCTGGTCAGTTGAGAGATGAAAAGAAAATCTTCAAATTCATCAATTCTAAGTATTCATAAAATATTTTCGTGAATTTTGATGACGTTATAGAGCTTATATCATACCCATATTAGTCGAAGCGAGGAATAATTAAAAATATATATAGTGTAAGTGCTCCTTTGACTCCGGCGGCTTATACATGCGAGAAAATGTGGTAACGTCGCGAACTTGAGTCTCGCTGTTCTGCTCATATGACCGCTGTTATTTCACATAATTCTAGAGCGAGTACTCCTCCATAAGCGCTTATAAAGGTTAGGTGCAAGTTTGAGGTGCTGTCATACTGTGGTGCTGTCATGTGTGCAAAGTATATATGTGTGCGATAACGTTATGTGTACAATGTTAAAATGATTTTCTTATTTTATGGGCGCAATAATATTATGTGTGTAATGTGTATGTGCGCAATAATGTCATATGTGCAAAGTGTATGTTCGTAATAATGTTATGTGTGCAAAGCCCGCGAAAAACCATTGTATTAAAACCGTATTTAAAAGCTTATATGAATTCAATAAGAGTCTTATTAGAATCGAATATGCAAATCAATTATAATTTAAATATAAGTTATATTTAAATCAAATTAAAATACCCCAATCTTATTTAATCTATATATGGATTAAACTAGACCTTGCTTTGTTAAAATATAAAAATTAGCCGCACAGACCTAAAAAAATGCAGAGTTAATATGGTTTTAATTTGCCAAATGTGGATTAAATATGGTAATAAATTCAAAATTAAGTTGATTATATAAGTTAAATATAAGTCAAATTTAAGTAAATTTAAATCAATTTAAATTTAAATTTAAACCAGATTATATAAAATTCTAATAAGATCCAAATAATATTTATATATGACTGTAACTCAATCTTATTTGGTCTTAATGGTTGTAATTATAGGGAGTTATAATATTTTTTAAGCGTGCCACTTTATTAAAAGAGTGGACTTCACGATATAACTGATACAAAAATTGTGTCGCTCCGAGACAGCGTCGCGCGAGAATAGCGCGAGACAGTGTCGTGTCTTTTTGATACCGTTCTTATAACACTTTTTGTCAAATTTTAATTACGAGAAACAGATCACATCGAATGCCATCTATCGGATACTTTGAGATGCAATATCTGATTTGATCATATATAATCTTATATGACTTAGGTTCATATATGATCATATATAACCTTATATGACTATATAAGTTCATATATGATTAAATGATTTTCAGTTTAATCATATATTAAATTATAAGTTAAATTATAAGTTATGTTTGCAAAATAATACGATTAATATATTTATTTGTAAGAACTATAATATATATTATATAATAGTTTTTTTTTCCACGAATTATTACAGGTAAAATTTCACTGTTTACAAAAATATTCAATAAAAATTAATATGTCAATTAAAAAAGATTGTGTCTTATGCAAAATTAGAAAAAAGGAAAATTTAAAATAACACAAGCAGTGAGATGCCGTTTTTGGTCGAAGTTCTGATCTGATCATATATAATCTTATATGACTATATCATTTCATATACGATAATCCAATTAAAAAATCCAATAAAATCTAAAAATAAAACTTTTATTTAAGAAAGATATACAATCTATAGCGGACTGAAATACACTGCTGTTCATTCCCAGATCTTTTGTATTATTCTGTCGGGGGGGGGGGGGGGGGGTCCCGATTGCCTACAAATCGATTGCCTACAGTGTCGTTTGCCAACATCCCATTTGCCGACAATTCGTTTGCGCACAAAAATTATTGCCTACAGATTGATTGCCTACAAGCTGTATTGCGCACAGATAAAAATTTAAGAGACGAATGTACGTTTGCACACAAGACATTATTGCGCACAAGTCGCATTGCACACATGGTATTATTGCCTACAGATCGATTGCCTACAAGCTCTCTTGCGCACAAATAAAAAATTTGGGCACGAATGCACGTTTGCACACATGACAATATTGCGCACAAGCCGCATTGCACACATAATTTACAGATCGATTATTTACAAGCTTTATTGCTCGCAAATAAAAAATGACAAATTGTAACGTCAGAAGCAAATTTTTTCTTGTAAAATATATTAAAATAAGACATATTTTTTACTTATTTTTTTATAAAAATAAACTAATACAGAGTACATGAGAACAAGGAACAGATTTTAAAGAAAGAGCATAAGGACAAAATTTATTTTAGGAAGATTGAATCAAATAAGCCATGGTTTTAGAAAATTAAGAAAATTGACAATATATATTTAATTACAATGATCATGAAAGTAAGAAGTACCGGGAGAGACACAAAGGCCGGTATTCATAGTCAGATCTTATTTCAAGACCGTCTTAAGTAATGTCTTAAGACGCTAATACGGCTCTGTGATTGGTTCATGACATCTTAAGATTGAACTTAAGACGGTCTTAAATATAAGAACCGACTATGAATACCGGCCAAAGTACCCTTTAAAGCCTTGTGTCCACGATGCTAGAACTGCGTCCGAGTTTCGGTTTAAGCCAATCAACTTGGAGCTCTTACAGAAAAGTAGCAGTTTCATTGGCTTAAACCGAAACTCGGACATAGTTCTAGCATCGTGGACACAAGGCTTTAAACCAGCGAGTGAATCTGAGAGGTAAGGGGAAAAATTCATCTCTTATGCCGCGTTCACTCGAGGCGTGAACCACGAACGTAAACCTATGGCCGGTATTCATAATCAGATCTTATTTCAAGACCGTCTTAAGTAATATCTCAAACTGCTAATACGGCTCTGTGATTGGTTAATGACATCTTAAGATTGTACTTAAGACGGACTTAAATATAAGAACCGACTATGAATACCGGCCTATATTTTCTGGCTTTCCACTAAAGCCGGTATTCAAAGTCGGATCGTATTTCAAAACTGTTTTAAGTAATGTCTTAAGAATAATCATGGCTAATACTAGATTCCCTTTATAAAGGTGCGTTCCCACGAGGCATAAACCACAAACGTGAATCACGTTGTCGTGCTCACTTTAGTTTCTTTCACGCTTAGTGGAAAGCGTGAACTGTTCACACGGAATTTATAATTCGCGACAGTATAAATCGAATTGTAGCTACAATAGTATAAATTATGAACGAAATAGTTGCTGAGAGTTGTCAGATTATGTGTTCTATTTTAGCTCATCAAACTATTTGCATACTTGGAAATGAACAAAAGAAACGTAGGAAAAGACGATGGTAAGTTAAGACAGTGGATATTACAACGACAAATTGTAAGATCGAGGTTCTTCATTTATACAAGAAGAACTATTTAAGGCGTGATAAAAGATTATCATTAAAAGTAAGAGTAAGAGTTAAGATGGAGTATCATCTTTATTAAAGAGTATCATTATCATTCAATTTTAATACACGGTGCGTAAACATTCTTCACGCGTGCTACTGCCACGACTGAAAATCAAACATGTTTAATCCTGTCACGACTGAGTCGTGGAGGTGTTGATGTCACAGGAAATCTTAGGTTCGTGAACCTGGAACCCCACTTTAAAAAAAATGGTTTTTTAATACAGAAAATAATAGTATTTTGTTTGTAGTTGATTGTAGTAAATTTACTTTTGTTTGTAGTTCTACCGTTTGAGTAATAGTTGCGTTTGAACAGTTCGCCAACTGTTAATTATTATTAACTTTGTTAATTATCAAGATTTCTTAATTCCGTTTTTTCTATATGATTCAGAATCGTTTGTAGTTATTTGTAGTGATTTTACTATGTCTGTTAACCCTTATTTGTCACACTTCTGTAGACGTTACGTACTTGCTACACTGGGGTGGAATCTACCCCAACAACAAAAATTGTTATAACAAATAAGCTATTCAATATTTTAACTTGCCAATTTTTTTAGAGCTTCTTAAAAGCTTACTTTTAAAAGTTATGTAGGTTATATAGCCAAAAATTAACATTATGTATAATAAAAAAATTAAAATAGCCCCCAACAAATAAAAAAATGGCTGTTTTTATAAAAAAATTTAATATTTTTTTTTTTACAAATGTCGCTATAGACCCGCTCCTCATAGGTTTCTGTACTTAAAATTAAGGGAATATATGGTCGTGGGGTTGATTTGATCCCAGTGTGACAAACAAGGGTTAAGTTAGCACCCCCCCCCCCACACAAAACCGGAATAACACACATACAGAAATTAAGTGCTCTTTATGTGCTAATTATGTGCTCTATTCACGATTTTTGTGCTCGAGCGGTTTCGCGGGAAATCGCAATTGAAAGTGGGGGTGCTGGCTTAACGTAAGCTAGCACCCCCACTCATTAAAATTACATATATAATAAAAAACTCAATATGCTAGAATTATGTGCTTTTTATGTGCTTTCAAATGCCTCAAACAAAAATAGTCTATCTGTAATAGTTTAAAAGATATACGCAAAAAAAGATCTATATACTATTAATATAAGAGTAAAGTACCAGTTATAATACAGATAGCTAATTGGTTTTAGTCTTAAAATGTTCCTAAATTTATGTGCTTTCAAAATATGTAGCATAAGAGTTTTGTGCTTGTCCCCTTCAGCCGACAAACCGCCTCGAGAAAGTGAGCACCCCATACGTACAAGAGTAAAGTACCAGTTAAAATATAGATAGCAAATTGGTTTTAGTCTTAAAATGTTCCTTAATTTATGTGCTCTTCACATATGCATAACGAGATTTCCGTGCTTATTCCCTTCGGCCGACCCGAACATTAGTACCCCATACGTACAAGAGTAAAGTACCAGTTACAATACAGATAGCTAATTGGTTTTAATCTTAAAATATTCCTTAATTTATGTGCTTTTAAAATATGTAGCATAAAAGTTTTGTGCTTGTCCCCTTCAGCCGACAAACCGCGTTGAGAAAGTGAGCACCCCATACGTACAAGAGTAAAGTACCAGTTAAAATACAGATAGCGAATTGGTTTTAGTCTTAAAATGTTTTTTAATTCATGTGCTCTCTAAATATGCACAACGAGATTTCCGTGCTCATCCCCTTCGGCCGACCCGAACGTTAGTACCCTATACGTACAAGAGTAAAGTACCGGTTACAATACAGATAACTAATTGGTTTTAGTCTTAAAATGTTCCTTAATTTATGTGCTTTCAAAATATGTAGCATAAGAGTTTTGTGCTTGTCCCCTTCAGCCGACAAACCGCCTTGAGAAAGTGAGCACCCCATACGTACAAGAGTAAAGTACCAGTTACAATACAGATAGCTAATTGGTTTTAGTCTTAAAATGTTTCTTAATTTATGTGCTTTCAAAATATGTAGCATAAGAGTTTTGTGCTTGTCCCCTTTAACCGACAAACCGCCTTGAGAAAGTGAGCACCCCATACGTACAAGAGTAAAGTACCAGTTACAATACAGATAGCTAATTGGTTTTAGTCTTAAAATGTTCCTTAATTTATGTGCTTTCTAAATATGCACAACGAGAATTCCGTGCTCAACTCCTTTGGCCGACCCGAACGTTAGTACCCCATACGTACAAGAGTAAAGTACCAGTTACAATACAGATAGCTAATTGGTTTTAGTCTTAAAATGTTCCTTAATTTATGTGCTTTCAAAATATGTAGCTGTTCGCGAAATCGCTGTTTTATCCCGGCGATGGAAGCGGGATGAGAAGGACGCGCGTGGAAGGTGTTAATGAATTATTTCCTTTTATTTTGTATAGCTCAGAACACAGTCTGAGCAGTCTTTAATTCGAGATAAATGTACAGTCTGACCTGAGAATTCGATGAGCTTGTATAAGGAGAAGTCTTTTGATCGTCCGAGACAATTGTATGAATCGCTCTTCTACTGTTGAGTCGCCCGTGAGCCGGTGAGACACGTGGCGGTCGGCACTCGCGCACGTGTGAGCCTGAGTCGTCGTGTTGATGTACCAGAGCTGAGCTGAGCGGTCTCTTTTACATCTTAGAAATGTCTCTAGGCAGCGGTGGTCACTGCGGTATGCACTTCAATGCGGAGTCACAACTTGTACGCACGCAGCACACGTTATGCGTTTTGTCACTGCGCGGCCATATTTCTACTCTTCGTTGTGCGGAAGAAGACGACGACGCTCGCGCCCGTGCTTGCGATAGCGGCCGCGTGGATCCGGCCAGTCGATACCCGATCGATGCTGCCATCTGATAATGTGGCGCAACAAGATAACGGAATCTCGAACAGTAGCATAAGAGTTTTGTGCTTGTCCCCTTCAGCCGACAAACCGCCTCGAGAAAGTGAGCACCCCATACGTACAAAAGTAAAGTACCAGTTAAAATATAGATAGCGAATTGGTTTTAGTCTTAAAATGTTCCTTAATTTATGTGCTCTTCAAATATGCACAACGAGATTTCCGTGCTTATCCCCTTCGGCCGACCCGAACGTTAGTACCCCATACGTACAAGAGTAAAGTACCAGTTACAATACAGATAGCTAATTGGTTTTAATCTTAAAATATTCCTTAATTTATGTGCTTTCAAAATATGTAGCATAAAAGTTTTGTGCTTGTCCCCTTCAGCCGACAAACCGCGTTGAGAAAGTGAGCACCCCATACGTACAAGAGTAAAGTACCAGTTAAAATACAGATAGCGAATTGGTTTTAGTCTTAAAATGTTTTTTAATTTATGTGCTCTCTAAATATGCACAACGAGATTTCCGTGCTCATCCCCTTCGGCCGACCCGAACGTTAGTACCCTATACGTACAAGAATAAAGTACCGGTTACAATACAGATAACTAATTGGTTTTAGTCTTAAAATGTTTCTTAATTTATGTGCTTTCAAAATATGTAGCATAAGAGTTTTGTGCTTGTCCCCTTTAACCGACAAACCGCCTTGAGAAAGTGAGCACCCCATACGTACAAGAGTAAAGTACCAGTTACAATACAGATAGCTAATTGGTTTTAGTCTTAAAATGTTCCTTAATTTATGTGCTTTCTAAATATGCACAACGAGAATTCCGTGCTCAACTCCTTTGGCCGACCCGAACGTTAGTACCCCATACGTACAAGAGTAAAGTACCAGTTACAATACAGATAGCTAATTGGTTTTAGTCTTAAAATGTTCCTTAATTTATGTGCTTTCAAAATATGTAGCGTAAGAGTTTTGTGCTTGTCTCCTTCAGCCGACAAACCGCCTTGAAAAAGTGAGCACCCCCATACGTACAAGAGTAAAGTACCAGTTAAAATACAGATAGCGAATTGGTTTTGGTCTTAAAATGTTCCTTAATTTATGTGCTTTCTAAATATGCACAACGAGATTTCCGTGCTCATCCCCTTCGGCCGACCCGAACGTTAGTACCCCATACGTACGAGAGTAAAGTACCAGTTATAATATAAATAGTTAATTGGTTTTAGTTTTAAAATGTTCCTTAATTTATGTGCTTTCAAAATATGTAGCATAAGAGTTTTGTGCTTATCTTCTTCAGCCGACAAATTTCCTTGAAAGTGAACTCTACAAATGAACTCAACTTACAAGAGTAAAGTACCAGTTACAATACTGATAGCAAATTGATTTTAGTCTTAAGATGTTTTTCAATTTATGTGCTTTCAAAATATACAGAATAAGATTTTTATGCTCATCCTTTTTAGCTGATAAACCTTCCTGAAAGGAAGCACCACTATACTTACAAGAGTAAAGTTCTTACTTTTTTGAAATTAGTGTTTTTTTGCATAAATATTGTTATATATAAAATTGTTAGCAAAACATGGGATAGTTATCAGTATCAAATATTTGATTAGGGAATAGATGGAAGTAGTACACGTAGGAATAGATAGGAAGAATTAAGGTACATAATTTATCAGCTAAAAAGGATGAGCACAAAAATCTTATTCTGTATATTTTGAAAACACATAAATTTAAAAACATTTTAAGATTAACATCAATTTGCTATCAGTATTGTAACTGGTACTTTACTCTTGTAAATTGAGTGGTGTTCACTTTCAAGGAAATTTGTCGGCCGAAGAAGATAAGCACAAAACTCTTATGCTACATATTTTGAAAGCACATAAATTAAGAAACATTTTAAGACTAAAACTAATTAGCTATCTGTATTGTAACTGGTACTTTACTCTTGTACGTATGGGGTACTAACGTTTGGGTCGGCCAAAGGGGATGAGCACGGAGATCTCGTTGTGCATATTTAGAGAGCACATAAATTAAGGAACATTTTAAGACTAAAACCAATTCGCTATCTGTATTTTAACTGGTACTTTACTCTTGTACATATGGGGTGCTGATTTTCTCAAGGCGGTTTGTCGGCTGAAGGGGACAAGCACAAAACTTTTATGCTACATATTTTGAAAGCACATAAATTAAGGAACATTTTAAGACTAAAACCAATTAGCTATCTGTATTGTAACTGGTACTTTACTCTTGTACGTATAGGGTACTAACGTTCGGGTCGACCGAAGGGGATGAGCACGAAAATCTCGTTGTGCATATTTGGATAGCACATAAATTAAGAAACATTTTAAGACTAAAACCAATTCGCTATCTGTATTTTAACTGGTACTTTACTCTTGTACGTATGGGGTGCTCACTTTCTTAAGGCGGTTTGTCGGCTGAAGGGGACAAGCACAAAACTCTTATGCTACATATTTTGAAAGCACATAAATTAAGGAACATTTTAAGATTAAAACCAATTAGCTATCTGTATTGTAACTGGTACTTTACTCTTGTACGTATAGGGTACTAACGTTCGGGTCGGCCGAAGGGGATGAGTACGGAAATCTCGTTGTGCATATTTAGAGAGCACATAAAATAAAAAACATTTTAAGACTAAAACCAATTCGCTATCTGTATTTTAACTGGTACTTTACTCTTGTACGTATGGGGTGCTCACTTTCTCAACGCAAACTTTGTTGGCTGAAGGGGACAAGCACAAAACTTTTATGCTACATATTTTGAAAGCACATAAATTAAGGAATATTTTAAGATTAAAACCAATTAGCTATCTGTATTGTAACTGGTACTTTACTCTTGTACGTATGGGGTACTAACGGTCGGGTCGGCCGAAGGAGATAAGCACGGAAATCTCGTTGTGCATATTTGAAGAGCACATAAATTAAGGAACATTTTAAGACTAAAACCAATTCGTTATCTATATTTTAACTGGTACTTTACTTTTGTACGTATGGGGTGCTCACTTTCTCGAGGCGGTTTGTCGGCTGAAGGGGACAAGCACAAAACTCTTATGCTACATATTTTGATAGCACATAAATTAAGGAACATTTTAAGACTAAAACCAATTAGCTATCTGTATTGTAACTGGTACTTTACTCTTGTACGTATGGGGTGCTCACTTTCTCAAGGCGGTTTGTCGGCTGAAGGAGACAAGCACAAAATTCTTATGCTACATATTTTGAAAGCACATAAATTAAGGAACATTTGAAGACTAAAACCAATTAGCTATCTGTATTGTAACTGGTACTTTACTCTTGTACGTATGGGGTACTAACGTTTGGGTCGGCCAAAGGGGATGAGCACGAAAATCTCGTTGTGCATATTTGGAGAGCACATAAATTAAGGAACATTTTAAGACTAAAACCAATTCGCTATCTATATTTTAACTGGTACTTTACTCTTGTACGTATGGGGTGCTCACTTTCTCAAGGCGGTTTGTCGGCTGACGGGGACAAGCACAAAACTCTTATGCTACATATTTTGAAAGCACATAAATTAAGGAACATTTTAAGACTAAAACCAATTAGCTATCTGTATTATAACTGGTACTTTACTCTTATATTAATAGTATATAGATCTTTTTTTGCGTATATCTTTTAAACTATTACAGATTGACTAATTTTGTTTGAGGCATTTGAAAACACATAAAAAGCACATATTCTAGCATATTGAGTTTTTTATTATATATGTAATTTTAATGAGTGGGGGTGCTAGCTTACGTTAAGCCAGCACCCCCACTTTCAATTGCGATTTCCCGCGAAACCGCTCGAGCACGAAAATCGTGAATAGAGCACATAATCAGCACATAAAAAGCACTTAATTTCTGTATATGTATTATTCCGATTTTGTGTGGGGGGGGGGGGGTGCTAACTTAACAGACATCGTAAAATCCTATCGTACTCGGCTCGCGTCTTCTAAAGATTTATTTAATTAATAATTTTTACGTTTTAATTGTGACAAAAAAAAGAGACACGATAATGTCTCGCGCCTAGTGCAAAAGGGACACGCGAAGACGCGAGTAAGACGCGCGAGCCGAGTACGATAGAATTTTACGATTCTCGTGGCTGGCGACACTAGCTCGAGCAAGAAAGAGACGGCAGATGTATGTCTGCGCTCTTCGGCCACTCGAAGCTGGCCGTACGCCGAGCGCACAACCGCCGCACACGTACACGGCTGCTCGCTGCTGTTTGCGCGCCAGATGGTGGGGGGCACAGAACATATACTATTAGAAATGAAAGCTCTGTATATAAGATAGGCAACAAAAAAATGAACTGCCATCTCCTGGTGGAGTGCAAACTAAATTGCAATGTAGGGTTAAGGAATATAATCCTTTAAAATTTATTGAAATTTGAAATAAATGATGTATATATGTAAAATTAATGAAGACAAAAATGAACACTATTTATAAAACAGACATTATGAAATAAAATATATGTCACACAAATATAATATATTAAGAAATGTTTGTATAATATTTTAAAAATATTCGCACAAGAATAATAATACAACTTATATAAAATATCATACAGCTCTGTAAAAAAAAAAGGACAAAGAATTTTACTTTATATACCCCAAGGGGTCTTAAAGGGCGTTTTGAAGGGACGTACCCAACCCTAACCTCCAATTCATCCACCTTACTGTTTCCTCCTTTTGGACCAACGGTTTAACGTCTCTTCCGAAAGACGGAGCCCAGTTTTCTCCGCATCTTGCACGGAGGGGCGCGGTTTTTTTTCGGAAAAAAACTTTTCCATGATTCATGGCTCTAGTGGACTCGAACCTGGTTCCTCAGATTACGAGTCTGGCGCTTTACCACTAGACCACACCGCCCATACAGCTCTGTAATAGCATATTTAAAAAATAAAATGACTGATACAATCAAGAGTATCTCTTCTCTTTTTACAATAGAATCTCTTTTACCAGGTTAAACAGTTGAACAATAAAATAAAAGTAAAATAAAAACAAATATATTAAGCTAATAAAAACTTGTGTCTCTCTGCGAATTAAAATCAGATTCTTAAGATCGTGCATTAGATTGGATGTGATTCCTTCACACTTAAATTTAAATAGAATTAAAAACAACATTAAACTTACGCAAAACGAATACAATAATAGACTTAACATGATCGCACATAGATACGGTCTATCCATTCTAAAACTCGAACTGAGTGATGCGTACAAAAACTTACAGTGTATTAGACACGATATGTACAGAGTTTATAAGTCGATCTCCAATGTGTTTCCTCCAGGGATCGGGAATGCTTTCTTTGCTTGCCAAGAAATTGTCGAGGGTCATCTGTGGCATAGCCGAAAGGCGAGAGTTGACAAAAAAATAAATTGGCTGACGAAAATTTATAACACACGTAAGAAATCGATGATATGTGACATCAATTATTATTGTTCTGGTGAGGGTAACTCGGTGGATTCTGACATTCCAAGGAGAAAAATTTTTTTTTTAAATAATCCGGGTCCTAATGTATTTCATGTTAATCTTCAAGCTAATAATTTTAAACAAGAATCTAAATTAGCATCTAAATTCCACAGCATGGTTGGTTTCGCAATTTAAGCACATACGTAATTCCGGATGAGATTGTCCTATTACAATTGGAAGAAGGGTTCGGGGTACCGATTAATGAATACGAGATACCTAAATTAATTACTGAGTTTATAAAACACATAGAAGGTAATATAAATAAATGCCAAGAATCCATCCAAGGGGCAGTCAGAAACCGATCGGTATCTTTAGTAAATAAAATTGCCAATAAAAAACTCACGGTCAGTAAGAACGATAAAATGATTTTGGGATGGATCAAGTCCACTAAAAAGTTTATTAGGGAACATCCAGACATTCTTTTCACAAGAGCCAATAAAGGCAGTGTCACGGTGGCCTTAGATAAGGTTGAATACGTAGAGAACATGGAGTTATTACTCTCGGACACTTCCATCTACGAAGTTATAGACAAAGATCCGGTTAAAAAACTCACGAGTGAGTTACGCTCTCTAATATCGAAATGGAAGGGTAAGGGATATATTGATCACTCCATGTACAAAAGACTTAATTGTACGGACGGCATCCTACCGAGAGCTTATGGATTGCCTAAAATACATAAACCTGGAAGTCCTCTTAGAATAATTGTGTCATCCATTAACAGTTCGTTGTATATGCTTGCTTGTTGTTTACATGATATTTTGTCTAAAGGTGTTTCGGAATCTTCCAGCCATATAAAAAATAGCTACCATTTAGTTAACAAATTAAATGGTATGCCGTTCGACTTGAATCGTACTTTGATATCATTGGATGTCGTTTCACTTTTTACCAATGTTCCAACAGACCTGGTGGTGGATACAAGTGTAACAAATAGGTGGAGTGAGATTTCGGAGCACACCGACATTCCGTTTGACGAATTCACGATTGCAATCCGACTAATTCTCAACTCGACATTCTTTTTTTTCAACAACAAATTTTACAAGCAAATTTTTGGCAGTCTAATGGGATCTCCCCTGTCACCGATAGCGGCGGATATGGTCATGTGTGACCTCGAGAAGATTGCAATCTCACAACTTAATTATGTTCCACAATTTTATTGTCGGTATGTTGATGATATTGCAATGGATGCTCCTTGTAATAAGATCGATAATACATTGGAGGTTTTTAATTCTTTGCATGAACGATTGCAATTTACCTGTGAGATCGGACGGAAGGGCAAACTTAATTTCTTGGATGTCACCATTGTCATAGAGGATGAAAGGGTTATTTTCGATCATTTCCACAAACCTACTTTCTCTGGCAGATATTTAAACTTCAATTCAAACCATCCACTTTGTCACAAAAGAGGCGTAATATACGGGCTTACGGATAAGATCATCTCTCTGTCACACCCACAATTTCATAAAATAAAAAATTTTATTTGACGATATGATTAACACATTACTTAAGGAGGTTCGATCATTATTTGTGAGTCAAAAATGCGACTGAAATAAATGTCATTACAGCGATCCCGAATTATATGCAATATTAGTATAATGAATTGTGGATGCTACTAACGTGCTATATTCTTCGTCAATTAGTGTATAGAATATTAACAAACATATATTGGGGTATGAGAGCGTCAACGTCTCGGGAATCGCTTATTCTACGCTGGGACCTGAACTTTGTGACGATAAAGCCTTCAATCCACACGGTAAAGTCCGATTTTTAAAGTCTTTACACGATCCTTGATGTTTCATTTATCAAATGCTAGTTTTCAAAGTCCTAAAAGTTAACTAATTGTGCACTAAACCAGTGATAATCTACCTCGGAGAGACTTTCTCCATAAGGGTATAGGCTAAAAGTGGTCAACTTCTGAATAATATTACAAAAAAACTATACGGTCAATATTGCTCAAGTTTTGCGATTATTTGCGTAAAGTGTTTATGTAAATCATATAAAAAAATTAAGGTTCTAACTAAGTTAACTTTCGAGTATAGAAAGCTTATTGTCACAAAGTGACAAGTTCTAACCTATAATGTTGGCCAAATAAGCGATTCCCGAGTTGTTGACGCTCTCATACCCCAGTATATGTTTGTTAATATTCTATACACTAATAATTGACGAAGAATATAGCACGTAAGTAGCATCCACAATTCATTACACTAATATTGCATATAATTCGGGATCGGGATAATTCAATCGCATTTTTGACTCACAAGTAATGATCGAACCTCCTTAACAATGGATGTCCGCTTGGGTTCATTTTTTCTACTATCAGAAGGAGGATTAATTCCTTGCTCACAACACACTACCTCTTAACAACCATTCTTTTGATAATAAGACTCCCAATTTTACAATTCCGTACATCAGATTTATTTCAGAAGGTTTTACGACGATAGCAAAAAACATAAATTTCCGCCCGGCGTTTACGATTCCGTTCAAGTTGAACAGTTTTATTACAACAGGTAAAGACAAATTAGAAAAATCGGCACACTGTGGAATAGTGTAGTTACAAAATAAGTTGTTTTGATTGTGATGCTACTTATGTGGGGCAATCCAAAAGACAGCTTAAAACTAGAATAAAAGAGCATAAATCGGACATTATGAAAAAAAGCGGATCTCCATCAGTGATTAGCGAACATCGTCTTAAAACGAATCATAGATTGGATTGGGAAAGGGTAAAAATTTTAGACAATAAATCGATTTATAATAAACGACTCATTTCTGAGATGCTGCATATCAAAAGACAGAGCGAGGGTCTTAACAAACATAGTGACACGGAATTATTGCCAGAAGCTTATCTCCCGATTTTTAACGCACTCCCTCCTGCCTGATTCCCACTTAGGTTCCTTTCCCCTCCTATTCTCAGTCCCTTCCACATGTTCCTCTCGATATTTCTCTGACTCTCGCATTTGACATTAGACCGACCACAACTAAACAAGTTTTCCTCGACACGCGTTTCGGCGGTTGCAAGGTATCAATAATATATTTGATTTGTATTACGTTTAATTCCAACACTTATAAATCAAATAATTTATACAAGGACATTCGGCATCAGTCCTATCTATCCCTTGATCGCAACGTGTTGGACAATAGAGACGGATCCTTCCGCGATCGACTTATGAACGCTAAAAATAGGACACGATGATCGGGGTTTCCTGCTCCGGCGAGATGGGATTGGGATTGATACGATGATATGTATGCGATTGACGATACACGATAGCTTGTAAGGATGAGATTGGCGCTTAATTATGTTAAGATAAGGAAGTATTGTAATATTTTAACACAAGACTATAAGATAAGGGGGTATTATAATAATTTAATATGTAACGACTTTTCTGTTATTCAACGATCAATGTCATTGTACACTGAAGAAGGCCACAGTTATGGCCAAAACGTTTGATTATTTTTATTTTTATCATAATATATTATATTAGCACAAAGATCTAGCTAGTTCGCTAGCCCTTGTTGAAATTGTAAAATAAAAAGTTCAAAAGGCTGTTATAACATAAAAGAATATTAAATTTTTTAATATTAATACCTGACTCACATTTTTGGTTTCGTAGTTGACCATTTTTTTATTTTATTTAAATTTCCTTGTTAAATTATTCTTCCTGGATTATTATCTTTACTATATTTGTAAATTAAAAATGGCACACAATTTTTTAAGATCATACGCTCGCAATCGTGCAATGGATACAACTAAATAAACATATCAGAATTTTCATAATACGTTTTAAAACGATCAGCTAACCAGGATGTATGCCTATTTTCATTTAAAAATTTATACATACATTTATGTGTTTTTTATAAATTGCATAACAATCTCACTTGGGTATATTAATCGAGTAACATCATCGTGCTCTTTGAGAGAAAGAAATATATGTGTTTCTGTACTTTCTGAAAATAAGCTGCGTTGACAAGTCTCACAACTCTGTGGAATGGTTATTTTTTTTAATATATATCCTGCAATACATGCTAATGCCTGGCAATTTTCTGTAAGCAACTTATCTTCATTATTTGTTATTTTGATGTTCTTTAGAGCTAATGGAATATCATTCTCTTCTGAAAAGCAATCATCATTAATATTATCACTATGACCTGTTGCCAACACATAAATTGTCTAATGGCTGGCAGACATTATTTTCGCAATTGCCATTATTTATCGGTAAAATCAAATTATTTAAGAGATTATGCCTAGTTGAAAGGTAAAAGAAAACGTAATTTCCAGGGATTTTTATAAGAAAGTTTAATTTATTTTTTCTTACAACAAAAAGTTGATATCAAAAATACATATATTGAACAACATTCAGAATTTTTTTTGTTGAAAAATATTGTAAATTAAGGAAGTTACGGCCACTCCTCTGATTTTTCAGAGGTGTCGTGCGGTGTACACGATAACTCTAAGCCAAATCATCTGAAATCAAAGAACCAAAAAAATTCTGTTAGTATATGAATATATCTTGTTCGTAAACAAAGAGTTTTTTTAAATGAAAACTTGTTTTTATTTTTAAAAAAACGAAAAATTAAGAGCCCGAAAAATTGCGCTTTTCAAAACAGCCGCCATTTTGTCAAAAATTATTTTTTCAAAAAATACTTTGTTCACAAACAAGATATATTTATATACTAACGGAATATTTTTGAATATATTATTAGACTCGTGGAAAATATCAACAAATTAATAGACGGCGATACGAGTCAGGCGCGGTACGTGGTGCGCAAGTAAAGAAATAGTTACCGAAGTAACGAATTACAATGTATATATATATATATATACATGTATTCCAACTTAATAAACTGCGCGCCGATTATTTGTCGGACTTGAAACGCAGCTATCGTTGGAAAATTAAACCCCTTCTCTCCCCGAATTAAATCTACACGATTTAATTATTTAAAAAACCGTCAAGAAATTATTGCGAAAAATATTACCTCAGCTAGGATTCGAACCTGGAACCTCCCTCATTCCGTGTAGGGCGTCGTACCAATTCGACTACCGAGGCATGTGGTAATATTTATCGCAATAGCCAGTTAATAAGTTTAACAAACGCAAGTTCCGCCTGCGTAAATTCAAATATATTATTAGACTCGTGGAAAATATCAACAAATTAATAGACGGCGATACGAGTCAGGCGCGGTACGTGGTGCGCAAGTAAAGAAATAGTTACCGAAGTAACGAATTACAATGTATATATATATACCTTGAAAAAAAAAAAAACAGTGGTAATATTATACCTCGAAAAAATCTAAGTAACAAGTGGTAGACGTAATCTTTGTATCTCGAAAAATTTCTAAAAAACCTAAGCAGTATATATGTTGTTACCTCGAAAAAAAAAACAGTGGTAATATTATACCTCGAAAAAACTTAAGTAACAAGTGGTAGAAGTAATCTTTGTATCTCGAAAAATCTCGAAAAAACCTAAGCAATAGTATCTTTATTTCCAAAAAATTATAACTAAAGTGATACACATCTCACAAAATTACGTTACCTCATCAAAGATAAGTCACGCTTCAAGTGATCTATTACAATTACAAAAAAAAAACGATATCTCTTTAAATTACAGCGCCAATTACAGAGAACATACACTGAGAAAAAAAATTTGTTAATCCCAAGAAATATTTAGTTTGATATGTTCAACTAAACATTTTAGTTAGTTAACTAAATATTAGTTGAATTAATTAATTCTTAATTAAAGAAACGAAATAAATTGTTGATACAACTAATATTTAGTTAACTAACTAAAATGTTTAGTTGAACATATCAAACTAAATATTTCTTGGGATTAACAAATTTTTTTTCTCAGTGTATGTTCTCTGTAATTGGCGCTGTAATTTAAAGAGATATCGTTTTTTTTTTGTAATTGTAATAGATCACTTGAAGCGTGACTTATCTTTGATGAGGTAACGTAATTTTGTGAGATGTGTATCACTTTAGTTATAATTTTTTGGAAATAAAGATACTATTGCTTAGGTTTTTTCGAGATTTTTCGAGATACAAAGATTACTTCTACCACTTGTTACTTAAGTTTTTTCGAGGTATAATATTACCACTGTTTTTTTTTTTTTCGAGGTAACAACATATATACTGCTTAGGTTTTTTAGAAATTTTTCGAGATACAAAGATTACGTCTACCACTTGTTACTTAGATTTTTTCGAGGTATAATATTACCACTGTTTTTTTTTTTTTTTTTCAAGGTAACAACATATGCACTACTGTGCGTGTACTTGGCGTCTTTTTTTACCTTTTTTTTAAAAAAGGTAATTTTGTACGGATATCACGCCTTTTTGTAGTGTTACGCATCTTAATCTTATAAACAATATTTCTAAACCCTTTTAATTGTACATCTTGTATATATTTTTCAATTTCGACATAAAAAATAATTCAAAAGAGTATAATTCTTGAGAGTCTCTCTCTCTCTCTCTCTCTCTCTCTCTTTGCTCTCGAGTTTTTACTCGCAGGTGGAGCGCATTCTAAAACTTTTTATCGTTTAATTCTTTTCGAGAATGTATGCCTTGTGTGTATAGAACAATTCAACGTTAATAAAAGATATTTTTCGAAATTTAGTGCCGCGCGTCGTTTTTCGGAGTTTCTCGTCTTTTTTACTTTTGCAAAAATGTATAAGATAGAGAAAGAGAATTATTGAACCATTCGCGGTCAATACTAAAATATTTCGTGATATATGTTTTTAAGATAGAATTTAAGTAACTATTATTATAAATATAGACTTTTTTTCAAATCTGGTATTACTCTTAACAATTATCTTTTATTTATATGATTATTTTATTGAGAAAAAGGATATGAAATAAGATTGAATTATAATTAATTTAAGTACATGCACTTTTATATATATTTATTGAACCATTCGCGGTCAATACTAAAATATTTCGTGATATATGTTTTTAAGATAGAATTTAAGTAACTATTATAAATATAGACTTTTTTTCAAATCTGGTATTACTCTTAACAATTATCTTTTATTTATATGATTATTTTATTGAGAAAAAGGATATGAAATAAGATTGAATTATAATTTAAGTACATGCACTTTTATATATATTTAAAGAACAATTATTTTATCTATTTTGTATATAATATGTAGACGTATACAAGAGAAATACTTGAAATAGCATTTTAAATATAATTAGAATCATACAGAAATAGCGTAATTACTTGCATAAATGAAAACGAATCGCGTTAGGTTAAGTTATCACAATTGTATTCTAATAAGGAGAAAACAAACTCAAGAACCATCAGTTAACTGAGTTTCCGGCAAAACTACTTTTTCCCCTGGTTTGAAGGCAGGCATTCCAAGATAAGGACAACTGGCACATCTGAATGCGTCTCCTAGATAACACTAAACAAAACATAAAAATTTGACATTTAAATTTATACAGTTACATCATTAAATATGACACTTTGATGAATTTCGTGAAAAAAAGCAATAGTATGAAACGTACACTTCCACAAGAAGATTTAACAGTATTTTCCGGTGCATCTTTGCCACTTAATTCTTCTGCGAGTCCACATGAACAGTCCTTGCACGCTTTTCGCTTACCCGTTGTTGCACAGACTGAAAGTATTAAATATGTAGATAGATATGTTACACAAATTCACAAATTCTCTTTGTCCAATTGTAAACGAAATGGAAATGACATACGTATATCATTTCTAATATAACGGAAATCTCACCTTTTAAGGATGACGCATCTGGCTTCACAAGCTCCGATTCATCCAAAAGTTCGTCTTCATCTATTAAATCTTCTTCTACCGGGCCATACATTAGTTGCCTTGTTTGCGAATGAAATGGGAATACTGGAACCTACCTAAATTATAACAGAAAGCTATGCAAGGTTTACTCAAATGATGGTTTACTCGCCAATACTGTGCTAACTTCTTTTATATCGCTATATACTTTTAACAAAAGATTTGTACTCTCCAGATCGAAGCTCTTCGGGTCTGTATCTTTTACTTTGAAACCAGATAATTTCAAGCTAGATATTCTGTCGGAATACAAATGTGTGCCGGGCTTTCTGTTTGGTAGCGGTTCACGAATGACAAGCAAACCGTTGGGTTTCAAAATTCTTAATGCTTCGGCTAGGAAATCCTCGTTCGTGAAGAATTGTTTAAAAATAGCGATGACGACGTCAAACGTAGATGCACCATAAATCTCTCCAATTAATCGAAAACCTTGTATATCGTGTTCTAGAATACAGAATAGATTAGCATTCTTTTCATTGTTGTATAGAGAAAGCATTTTGCAAACAACGTACACATAAATTTTCCACGTCACAAAAACCGGGTAAATGAAATCACCTTTATTTATTATATCTGCAATTTGCAATTTGCCAGAATGTCCGACGTGTTGCTTGATCATGGCAATAAAATCTGCCAGGTCATTCGAGGACACGTCTTTCCCTGACACGACGAGAACCTCGTGTCCCTCCTTGACGAGAAACATTATGCCGCGACAGCGATTGACGTGGCGAACGATAATTCTCAGGGAACCAAATCTGTAAACAATCAGTATCCTTTGTGGAGTACAACGTAAACGAAACTAGAAAAATAGCTAGTCTTCAGAAACCGGGCTTACGCAAGATTGGATAAGCGTACCTCTCAGGTCCGAGTTTTGAGGTTACCTTGTTGTATGTATTCTCGAGCGAACGACTGTCGAGAGTGCCGAGCAGTGCCGAGACACGTGCACGCGTGTATCGCCTCGTTCAGGTGTCAAGGAAATACGGGGCCCAGTTCCTTTCGCTTGCGTCTTTCTTACTCAAATTCTCTTTTTTTTTCTTGTATTTTTATACTTCGCGTAAACGAGAAAATAAGTTACTAATACAGAAATAACGCTCGCGTAAACGTAGTAAAGTAACGTGGGTGCGTTCAGCCGACCCTCCGCTAGCCTAGCAATCGTGAGCAGTCGCTCGTTTCCTCTCCTTTTAATCCATTGAGTGAAAGGAGAGGAAACGAGCGACTGCTCACGATTGCTAGGCTAGCAGAGGGTCGGCTGGACTCAGTCAGTCTCGCTCCGACACTATATACCGTGTCTCTCGAAAATAGACTGAACTGATGTGTCGTAACTTACGACGATCTTGATATCTGTCACGTATCAAGATTATACTTCTGTAGTATAATAATAAATATATATAATATATAATAATTAATAACTTACGATAAAACAGGACTCCTCGGCATCAGCTCCCTACCGTCAATATTTAAAATCACATCACGGTCGGTCTCGTTCCGACGACACTACCGTTCTCTCAACAATATAGGTTAAGTTTAAAGTGAACTGACTGTGACGTGACAGCGCGCTGAACGCACTATCTGCATTGCGCGCAGTACAGCACACACGTATGAACGCAACTATATCTGCACTGCGCGAAAGCGCCGCCAGTGTCGAAAAAGTGAAAAGGACGCGGCGATTTCAGCCAATGATGAAAATGATGGCCTGGCATGAGAGACGGTCGACGTAGAAAGTATCTTAAAAATAAATTTTCACATTTGGACTTTGCGTCGCAATATCTCCGCTCGTAGGGCACGTAGCGGAAAATTATATAGGAGATACCCCCCCTATTTTGACCCCAACTATCGATCAAGCCTACTTAGAACTTGATCCGTTCGCTCGTTATCGAGATCTCAACATCTTGAGTACTCGCAACCCGTCGCGTCGCGTAAAAGAGTCACGGTCGGTCTCGCTCCGCGTGTACTTGGCGCGAGACACTACCGTGTCTCTTGATATATATATATATATATATATATATATATATATATATATATATATATATATATATATATATATATATATATACATGTATTCCAACTTAATAAACTGCGCGCCGATTATTTTTCGCAATAATTTCTTGACGGTTTTTTAAATAATTAAATTGTGTAGATTTAATTCGGGGAGGGAAGGGGATTAATTTTCCAACGATAGCTGCGTTTCAAGTCCGACAAATAATCGGCGCGCAGTTTATTAAGTTGGAATACATGTATATATATATATATATATATATATATATATATACATTGTAATTCGTTACTTCGGTAACTATTTCTTTACTTGCGCACCACGTACCGCGCCTGACTCGTATCGCCGTCTATTAATTTGAGAATATTTTTGTTTTTTTGATTTTAGATGATTTGGCTTGGAGTTATCGTGTACACCGCACGACACCTCTGACAAATCAGGTTTTCTTAAAGTGGCCGTAACTTCCTTAATTTACAATATTTTTCAACGAAAAAATTTCTAAATGTTGTTCAATATATGTACCTTAGATATCAACTTTTTGTTGTAAGAAAAAATAAATTAAACTTTTTTATAAAAATCCCTGAAAATCACGTTTTTTTTCACCTTCCAACTAGGCATGACCCTTTAATACAGATGTTTTTAGATGCAATAAATTGATGGCAGGTCGGATTTGTATTTGTTATACCATGTTGCCTGATGAGACAAAAAAGATTTTTTACAGAATTTTGATTTAACGGTCGCAAAAAAAGAAAGTTAAACTCCAAATTATGTAAGAATTTCCTCAGTTCTTTTATGGATTTAATAATGATAATCCATCCATTAATAAATGAATATTGACTTGTAACGTCTTTATCATTATGTTTATCAATCAAACGCCATTGTGACAGTTCTTCAAGCATTGAATCCCATAAGGGCAAAGCGCACACGTATTTTTTACTACTGCGAGGTTTTAAACATGAACTATTCAACGAATCGAATAAATCGTACATTTTTTTAGCGAATTCGGCAGTGTATAGAGAAGCAACTGGCATAGTTTGTGCCGCAACAAAAGTCTCGATCGCTGCAGCAACAGAACTGTTAAGTTGTGTCTAGCAGCTATCTTGACTTTCATCTTTACATATGAATCTTTAAGGAGGTTGGAGCGGTCTAGTTGAGTCAATTGACGGTTTAGAAAAAGTTTTTTATTAGGTCATTAAAAAATCTGTATAAGGTATCATTTTTTATTCTCCATACGATGCTATTGCATAAAACGTATAGTAAAAGTATTATATTATGCATCTTTATATTTTAATTAGCTAAAAACGAAACACTTTTTTGCCAATGCTAACTTGAAAACTTGTGGTATTGCTAATTATTTCAATATTGTTTCGTACGACACTGAGGAGGCCTCAGGGCACGAGAGACACCGGCACCGCCCTGACAAAGGCGCGAGGCGTTACGGATGATCTCGTTGAGGAGTGGAATGCGGTTGAGTGAGTTGACACTGAATCGTGGTTTTACTTTCATTTTAATTGACAGAAAACGAGCTTGCGAGGCGGATGGCGAGCTGACGCCCTGTGGTCTATACGTCGAAACTTCGCGCTATGAAGGCCCTTGCTCGGGCGCTCGGCGTGCGGTAATGAGACCGAACCGTTGGCGCGAGAATGGTTTCACGACGATAACTCAGAGCGACCGATTTGTCGTACGGCTGAACAGATAGTGCTGTCGAGTTTCGCTCGCGATCGCCCTTCCTCCTGACCCCGCTTCGTGACGGGGGTTTCGAGCTCAGGGAGGACGAATCATGTCAAACCACGATGTGACGATGATACATGAACATTAAATAAACGCGTGCGCGCTTTCCCTTTAGCGATGTTGTGAAGGCAAGATCATTGGGCCGTGTTTTGGATGATCGCGACGATCACGATGGTCGCGCGTGGCTGCGCCAGGACCGCGCTCGCGGGCTCAACACTGCTCAATGCTCTCGCTTTTCACTCGATCCTTAACAAATATAAAAATGGCATTAATATATATTTTGCCGTTGATAGAATGAAATAATGATTATTACTAGTAGCTCTCTTGACATTTATATAAGCTATCGATTTTTTAATAACTTTCCGTCGATTATATTAAATACGATTGAAACTTGGCAACGTTGCACTTTTATGGGGTTGGTAGCAGTGCTCACCTCTGTGTTGAGCCACGTAGTAGCAGTTGCTAAACGTAAACATGCCGGTGAATTTTCTGTCATTCTGGGTAAGTCGGTCGATCGCTTCCTTACGAACATGTCACGTTCGGCTATAGTTGACTTTTATATATTTTCACTCGACACACAAGATATCTTTAGGATTTTTCTGGAACAACTTCATATTACGGATGTCTTGTGATGTTTTACGACGAGTCTTATAGATGATTTAGTCACTTGATAAGGGCCCAAACCAAGGGCCGAAACGTCGTGCGAAATTTGATGTACGAAACTTTGCCAGTTAAGTCGAGAAACTGAAATATATTCTGGGTAAGGTTAGGGTTACATTGCCGACGCTGCGTTGCCACATCTACCTACTCGCGAACTATCAACTGCTGTTTCAGTCTAATTTCGATCGCTTTAACTCGTAATATCTTTGTTATTATGTGGTGAATACGTGTTTTCTTGCGTTCTAAATGTTCGCATTAATTTACTGTATGCGTAGGCACGTTTTTTGAGCGTTTATCTTTACTAGATATTAAAGAAAACTGGGATCAATCATCGCCGTCAACGCTTTCTCCATATAACCCCATGTAAAACGACGCATTTTTGGAAGCTAATATCTCAGCTCCTAGATGGTCAATAAATCTGAAATTTATTCCACACATGCGGTAGATCTTATACTATCATATATATTTTTTACAAACAAAAATTTTTAGTTGACCAAATTGCTCCAACCTCCTTAAACTTAAAGTATTTATTTAAGTTTTGGTAATGTTTTGAACATTCTTTTTTTTATGTAAATTAAAAGCAGTTTTTATGTAGTCAAAATCAGCTTTTTTGTGTTCAAAAAACTTAATTCGACAACAAAGCATGCCATTTATAGTGTTTTTTAAAAGATGAGGAACATTAAAAATAACGAATATTCGCTTGTTATTAACCAAAAAGTAATTCTGAGCGTTAAAACTCTCGATATTCTCACTATATAATTGAGAGAGTGTTGCTCGATTCGTAGAACCTTGGTCACAAATCGTTGCCATTATATTAAATCCTTCTTTTTGTAAACGCGAAATTACTGTAATAATTATATCTTTCAAGGCCATAGTGGAAATTGTATTTGTTGTAAAGTAATAGGCTATGACCTGTTTCCAAAATTTACAAATACCCCTCAGCACTAGAACTAGTGCGTGGTTTGCTGATTTATTTGTACGATCTAAGTGTCCTAAATCTTCAAATCCAGAAATCTGTTGTTTACTGACTTCATAATAAAACCCACTATTTAACGATATCTCATCAAACATCAATACAACGATCTAATGGGTGCATTTTCTGTAACCTTGCTCTTAACGTGTCTAAAATTATTTCATTTAAACCAGTCTCAAACGATCTTTGAGAGTATCTGTTTTTAGAAGGCAATTGAAAATAAGTAATTAAATATTTACATATATAGCCAAGGACTGCGTTTATAAATTGAGAGTGCAAAAGTATTAATTGTCCATGGTCTTCCATTAGGCTTTCTATTAGCATTTCTAATTTAAGACTGTATGAAGTGTTTTGTTACTGTGTTTAAAGAATCATCAATAAATTGAAAATTTTGTCTGTTATACAAGTTTTTTAAAGTTGCGACTTAGTAGGATATATATGAGAGATCTAACTCGGGAGCTTCGAGGGGGAGTTCGGGGCGGGGGGGAACTCTAGCGCCGCCGTCCAGCCAAGAGGTCTGCGTTCCCAGCAGAGAGGTTTGAGAGGGGGGGGACTCGAGGGTGAGGGGGCAGGGGAGGGGGGTTTGTCAGGGCGGCGAGCGTATCGGGACACGTTTTATAAACATTTATTATATCGATGTTCGGCCGATAGTATTTATAAACATTGAATAAACATTTATAAATACTTTAGATGCAAGATGGAAATGCGTGTGAAAAAATTAAGTATTTATCATGATTTATATTTAAGTCATGATTTATATTTAAAAAATACATTTTTATTCTTTTTTTTTACATATTTTTTATTTTTACATACTACGGAAGCGCACTAAAAATAAGGCTGCGAGCTCACAATCGACAAGCTGATATTTCGAAGGCATCGCTATCGCGTATTACATTCAATACTTGCGTAGGATCCATTACAGTGGACGCGATTTTAGAGAATGGCGTGAACTTGACATCGACCGTCTCGACAATTCTACTTAATCGATGGAACATCGCGTCGATGCACAGATCAAGATCAAGCATACGGTGTAACGTCATGTACGGTGTAATTCATTTGAAGTCTATAGTAATCCAGCACAGAGTTTATGATGTCATTAATTGCTTTTAGTGCAATCAAATTTGTATCACTCGAAAAAGAGAAAACGCTATTGCAAATTTGTATAATCCTAAATAAAAAAAAATAATTAATAGTAGTTAATTAGTAGTAGTTAATTTAACTACTATTAATAAATTTACACAAGGGCTTGCAAACCAGCTGGATCTTTGTGCTACCATAATATATTCTGAACAAAATAACAAGAATAATAAACAAACGTTTTGGCCATAACTGTGGCCTTCTTCAGTGTAACAATGACATTGATCTTAGAATAACAGAATAGTCGTTACATATTAAAAAATTACAGTACCCCCTTATCTTACAGTTTTACATATTAAAATATTACAATACCTCCTATCTTAACATTAAGCGCCAATCGATAACATACATGCTGCTGTGTATTGTCAATCGCACACATATCATTGTATCAATTCCATTCCCAGAACGCCGAGGCAGAAACAACAGATCGTGTCCAAATTTATTTAGTTAAAGCGTCCATACGTCGATCGTGGAAAAGCCCGTCGATTATCCAACGCATTGTGAGGAAAGATAGGAGTAATGCCGAATGTCCTTGCACACATAGAAACGCGTGTCAAAGAACCTTGTTTGGCTGTGGTCGGTTTAATGTCAAATGCATTTTGCAAATTGCAAACAAATTGGTAGCACAAAGATCCAGCTGGTTCGCAAGCCCTTGTGTAAATTTATTGTTATAGCAAACGAACACTATCTACTAATTGTTTAACTATTATTGTTATTAAGCGACTTTTTCCAAATAAAAATTACAATAAAAATGTCATCCCCAAATGATTTCCAATCGATTCCATTCATAGTAAGCATAAAACATAGTCGCTATCTGCTAACTTGACGCTTGATAAAATTTTGTTAATAACAGAAAAATATTATTACCCATATGTTTAAACAATTTTCCTAAACTTCCCTAAATGATTCCCAAATTATATGAAAAAGAATAATTAAAAAATATTCAATTTATCTGCTAACTCTACGGCGGTCCCATGGTGGGGGGGTCTCCAGCATTCACGAAATAACAGCACTACATAGAAGCAGTCAATGCGAAGAATTCAGCACGGTTAGTACAATCTAGGGAATTCTCTGCGCTACCAAAGCGCTTCTAATGCGCGCATTGATTAAAACGACTTTCTATGCAGTCTACGCGCTTTGTGCGTAATTCGGAACGGACCCTAAGAGTTTTCCAAGCCGGGATACAATATATTCTTTTAACATACGTTTAAATGGTTTGATTCTTTTACATTGCTTTAATTCTGTTGGTAGGGCGTTATACATGTTCAATCCTTTATAAAACAAACTTTTTTGCCCGCTTTTGCAAATTATATTGCAATACTCTTGATCTGTATTGTTTGCCTTCCACTCACATTTCCTACTATTTCTATTCTACTACTTAAATGTCTTGGCATTATGCCTCTTACTATCTTAAAAATAAAAAATGCATACATTGTACAACAGCCTCTGTCTTACATTCATAAACCTAAGGGTTTGCAGCATCAATTCTACCTTTATATATTGCGAGCATTGTAAAATGACTCTCATGGTACGGTTTTGTGCCACTTACATTCGATTCAGTAGCGTTTCACCCATGCCCACTAACATCGTTGCACAATATTATCTTATTCAAAATAAGGCGCTATGATTGACTTATACACAATACATCTAGTGTACACCGATATATCATTTCCCATTCCATTCAGAAAACTCACTTTTTTCCCTATTTTTTTAACATATACTCACAGCCCAAGCGGCATTTTGACGTCCGCCCAACGTTGAGATAAACACACTTAACGTTAGTATCCAACGTTTTCGCAACGTCACGCCAATCTTTTTTCGCACTAATTTGGGAAATCAGATTGTACCAACGTCGGGATCCAACTTATAGTTAAATTAAGGTCACATTTTTTCCATCAGTTTTAACGTTGGTGTAAGTAAATTTTTTTTTTTACTTTGGTTTGAGTTAGACTGCAACCTGAGGTTATTTTTTCACAACTTAATATTTTAGGTGTTGTTTTATTCAAACCATATGACGGCATTGGTGTAATAAATTTCGTAATACGCACTTATCAATTTGGCACAAATAAAATGGGTGTTTAGAAGTAAAATATACTCATCTTTGATACTACATTGTATATTTTGCTATAAATATACGAACCAATAAATTAAAAATTATAACAAAATTCACTTTGTTGATAAATGTGGAAATTATAGGTCAAAATTAGACGACCCCCCTTTAAAATAATCCATATTTACTAAATATTTTATTAAATAACCAAAATTTTTGAAATGTAGGAAGGGGTGTAAAAATCGCCATTTTTCGCCCTCAACGGAAACCTGTATAATACGGAAACATACTTTACTACCTTATTTGAGGTTGAAAGAAGAAGAAAATAATAGTCTTTTTACCAGGAAACTGCAGGAAATATTTCAAAAGCGATAATGAATCTCTCTAAAATATGTGTCAAAATAGCTGTGTTTGAACAATTTAACAAGCACTACATTTCGACTTAATAAATTCTACGCCATAAAATATAGAAATGCATGTACATACAACAGCGCATGCACCATTGTTCAAATGCACTTATCATACCGTCTATACCAAAAGTTCCGGAACAACCAATCATTTCAGAAAGTATTGGTTTATGGGAAAAATATTTTACATAAAAGTTGGAGGATTCAAAGAGGGCCAATAGACGATCTTATTAGATTTTAGGTCCGGGGCCCATGTTGAGCCCAGTAGGGTTCAAGTTAAATTTTTTAAACAAAAATCCCTATTTTTTATTATATCATCTGTAACAATGCGCCCCGTAATGGCATTGTTCCCGGCCGAAATCCGCCGCATACCGCCCGGCCGAACATCCGCCGGGCGCAGAAAGGCACGGCGTGCCAGTATTTTAGTTAATTAGGAAACGCGTGCGAAGAAGTCCTCGCGAGGGACTTACCGCGGCGGCCGAAGCACCGAGCAAGGCCGAGGCCGCCCGAAGATCGCCGAACGCAAGCGCCGCGCCGCGCGCCGTAACCACGGCCGCCCCACCGCTCCGCCGCGACGCTCGCGCCCGCATCCCCGCCGCCGACTACGAAGCGTCGCCACGGGTATATAAGCGAGCAACATTTATAAATGTTGCTATTCCACCGTGAGCCAGCACACCGATCATCCGCTGCTCTCGGTTTCCGAATCCCGAAGATAAGTCCAGGGGTAAGAGAGTCTCTGCCTCCGTTTGAAGTATATCTCGACGGCTTATCATCCCGACCGCTCCTCGCCTCGCCGCCACGTCTAAGTCCAGAGGCTCTCTGGACTTGTTGAGAGTCTCAACCGTCCGACAAGGCATTCCACCCGCCGTACCGTCGCGAACCAGGATCGGGGAACCGCCCTGTCCTCGCCAAGAGTCTCGGCCGCACGGTACCGCTCTCCCGTCGACAAAATCCAGGCGATCCAGCCCAGGGGGGTCCCCTGGGCTCGCTGAGTGTCTCAGCCGCCCGACACAGTCGATTCAAACCGCGTTACCGCCAACGCACCGCGCATCGTACGCGCCGCGCCCCACCCGCTCACGAAACCGTAGCGCGCGTAAATTTGTAACAGCCACGTTCATAATACGCGACCGTCGCACCGCGAACCGTTGCAATAGCCGCGTACGTAATGTAATCACCGCGCACGTAATCTCAGCGGAGACAGTCTGTATTAACGACGTGTAAAATTAACACCGAACCTTGTGAAATAAAGTTGTTACGTTAAATCGTTAAATCACGCCTTGTGTCTTCCTCCGCGCCTACTCCGAACCCTGACCAGCCGCGAGCTAGATCCGCGCGTCGGAAGTTAGGTTGTTTTACATCTTTTTTTTACTAATTAATTTGAACAACTTTTGTTTAACATTTTTTTATTTGCCTAATACTTTTTGAGATATTCAAGGAAAACTTGGTAACTTTTTCAATATTTAGCTTACGATATCTCGATACTTAGGGGTTCTAAGGGGGGGGGGCAGTGCATGCGTAATACACGGCGCCGCTTCCAGCTAGCACCGCATATATAGTGGTTTAAAGCAAAAAGAGAAGGAACAGAATAGGACAAAACATCACCATAGGGAATTACAACTTTGAAGTTGTAAATAACTGCACCTATCTGGGTTCCAATATAACGGCAAATAATGATGAAAGCCAAGAAGTACAAAAACGAGTAGCAGCGGGTAACCGTGCATACTATTCAATATTGCCGATTATAAAGTCTCGAAACATCCACAGAAACGTCAAACTCTGCTTGTATAAAACACTTATCCGCACCGTGGTGTGCTATGGAAGTAAAGCATGGATAATTGCGGGCAGAACTTCGGAGACGTTGGATAGATTCGAGAGAAAGATACTGAGAAGGATATATGAACTAGTAAACGGTGGTGGAATCTGGAGAATCAGATACAACCACGAGTTATACCAACTATACAAGGAGCCTCCGCTATCCATGCACATTAAACTAATGCGGCTTCGTTGGGCGGGACATGTACAACGAATGCAGGAGACTTGGATTGCAAAGAAGGTTCTCACAAAGCAGCCAGGAGGAAAACGAGATGCCGATAGACTAAGAGCCAGATGGAAAGACAACGTAGCAAAGGATGCTCAGGAAATACTGAGGGTGGAAAGCTGGAGAAGAGCATCAAGGAACCGGGATGAGTGGAGGCGGAGCATTGAGGAGGCCAAGGCTCGATTTGGGCTGTAGCGCCATTGATGATGATCTCGATACTTATTTGTCGGACGGAAAAGTGGTACAGGACTTTTTGACTTGATTTGGTCTCAAGAATATGCTGTTGCAACAGTACCTCAATTTTTTTAATTACTTGGTAGACATCTCCTTGGAGCTTTCATGTCTACACGACTGGGTCCAACACGAGCTCCGGAAGCAAAATCTAATAAGATTCTCTATTGGCCTCCTTTGAATCCTCCAACTTTTATTTAAAACATTTTTCTCATAAACCGATACTTTCTGAGATAATTGGCTGTTCCGGAACTTTTGGTACACATGGTATGATAAGTGTATATGAGCAATGGTGCGCGCGCTCGTGTTGTATGTACAAGCATTTCTATACAATTTCGTGGTGTAAAATTTATTAAATCAAAATGTAGTGTTTGTTAAACGCCTCAAACACAGCTATTTTGACACACATTTTAAAAACATTTATTATCGTTTCTAAAATATTTCCCGCAGTTTCCTGGTGAATATTTATTCCTTCTTCTTTTAACCTCAAATAAGGTTGCAAAGCATGTTTTAGGTTCTCGTTGAGGGCGAAAAATGGTCTTTTTACACCTCCTCCAAATTTCAAACCTTAAAAAATACTTAACAAAAAAATATTTTATTATATTGTTACGCCCGGTACACGAGTCAGACGCAAAGTGAGAAGCGTCCCGTGGCAACGGTTGTAGCGACGCGAGTCAGATTGAATATGGACTTTCGTGCCGAACGAACGTGTCTCCCCAGTCGCTGTATTTCTGAATAATAAACGAGTTTCTTAAATTAGAGTGTCCTTCCTTGGTTCCCGCGAACCGCGTGTGGTTGAGTGAGTGAGAGTGGCGTGAAACTTACGGCCGAGCGTAATAATATTATTTTAAAAAGCCGTCGGGATAAGCTACAATAATATGCAATAAAAAGTGGGGATACCGATTAAAAAATTTCAAGGTTATTTTTACGTAAACTTGAGAACACTATTCAAGTCATACTAATTTTTCTGCGTAATGCTTTACTTAAAACCCTACAATTTTTGTATATATCATTTTGTTCAAAAATGCGTATTTTTCGAAATATTAAAGAGTTTCAATACTTTTATACACCCTTATAAAGTGCTATAATTTCTAAACCATAGCAAATATGCAAAAATTTTATTTACATTATGTGTTCTACTTATGCTCCTCTTTCACCTCCTGGTCGGTTGACCTTACCTTTCGAGACAACCTGTATATGTCAAGGTCATTGATGAAATCGGTGTGGTCGCCCTTAATATAAAATTTTATCATCTTTTTTCGTTTATCAATTATTTCCAATGACACTTATATGTATAGAGATATACATATATCTCTATACATATAATTATAGGTATATACATATGTATGTATGTACATCAGAGAGAAACCTAGCTGAAAGCAGCCATGCCGGCGTTTTGCTTGATACCGTTTTACGGATTGCTTCGTACGCCACTTGTACCCATTTTCAATATTGGAACTATTTGGCATATCTATTTTGTATCACATGTGCGCGGAAAAGTGCCCTTTATTTGACGGATTTCTGTGCGAGAAATAGCCTATTTCTCACGGTAAGCCAATTACTTCACGGAAATGTCGTTTCCACGGGCCGTGACGTCATCAATGCAGTAAAGGAAGCAAAACGGTACGGTAATGGAAATACGGGCATGTGATTGGTTGCTCGAGCGTGGGCAATGTATTGCCCACGGGCATGAGCGCCACCCGCAAACAATGAAACATGCCCGATGTCCGGTATTAGTTATCCGGACTGCACTCTAACGTAACGCCATCTCCCAGCAGACGAAGCTAATTCGTAACCAAAGCTAACCTTACAACAATCTGTCACACTCGTGCGCTACGCGCACTCGTGTATCCACGGCCCGTGGAAACGACATTTCCGTGAAGTAATTGGCTTACCGTGAGAAATAGGCTATTTCTCGCACAGAAATCCGTCAAATAAAGGGCACTTTTCCGCGCACTTGTAATACAAAATAGTATGTGATACAAGTGCGTGCGTAGTTGGCTATTGTTCACTCGTGCGCTCCGCGCACTCGTGAGCAATAGCCAACTTCGCGCACTTGTATCACAATATACTATTCTGGCACTGCCAATAAAGTCTCCTCACTTATTGTTAGTACGTGTCCGTGCTATGCTCATAATTTTCGTGTTGAGAAACACTGCACCGAATACATCACACATATACAAGTTTTTTTTTTAATTTTTTATCCTTTTGATATACTACAATATGGGGGGTTTTACTTAAAATTTTTGAGTTGGAGTCCCTCTGGAAAAAGTACAAACATAATCCTCTAAATTGTAGTATATTGTTTGAAATGACAAAAAATAAGAAAAACTCTGGCGCAAACCAGAGGTCGATACGTTGATCCGTTCGAAAGTTATATATAGGGTCAAAGTTTGAAAAAGTAAACTTTTTATCTTGAATAACTCTCGAATGCGTTAACATATCAATCTCTGATTTACGCCAAAATTTTTCTTATTTTATGTCGTTTCAAACTATATACTACAAACTACAATATAAGGGATTCCATTTAAAAAATTTGAGGTGACCTTGTCCTGCCCTTGGCGACGCCACCCAAGACCACACTGATAAGATCAATAAATAAATTTTTTTAAACCCTTCAACTTTGATATGAAACATTTTTCTCGAAAATGTGTAGTTTTCCTAAAAAATGCCTGATACGGGCGCTCTGATATACCCTGTATAATATATGTGTATATATGTGTGTGATGTATGTAACAGTGTTTCTCAACACGAAAATTATGAGCGTAGCACGGACACGCACTAAATGAGAAGATACCAGAAAATATAGGTATGCCAAATAGTTCCAATATTGAAAATAAGTGCGAGTGACATACAAAGCAGTCCGCAAAATGGTATCAAGCAAAATACCGACGTGGTCGCTCTTAGGTTTCTCTCTGATGTATATTTATATGTTCCTTATACACGTATGGAAAACATATATTGATGCATGTTGACTACTATATTATAACAATAGTTGATTTTTAAGAAACTTTCAAAACATTTAAAATTTGCAAATTTTTTTGTTTTAAATAAATATTTGAAATAATTCAATTTTTATTGCGTATTTAAAATCAATTCATATTTGATGTGCCTTAGGGCTAGCGCACATACATTGCCGTAGCGTCTTACGCCTTACGTGAGAATCTTGCATTACGCGATACGCAAGCCAATCTTACGGCAACGAAGAAAAGCGTAACTTAACGTAGGTAACATAAGACTAATTACGTTACGTTCTTCTTTGTGCGTTGCCGTAAGATTGGCTTGCGTGTCGCGTTACGCAAGATTCTCACGTAAAGGCCCGTCTACATAGGTCGCAGCACGCCAAACGCAGTTCGCAGACGCAGTTCGCAGACATATTCGCACGACGCAAATGACGTCGCGAGTCGAATGTCTACATTTACCGGGAGGTCCCGTTTGACCACGTTACAATTGACAACAATGATTGAATGTTTTTTTCGTTATAATTTCATGTTCGATTGTAATTTCACCAATTACGAATTTTTTTTATTATTTTATTATTATTATTAAAATTAATTATTATTAAAATTAATTCAATTAATGACATGGCAATTGAGCGTCATTCACCATAGGACACCACGTGATCGAAACAAATTCAATTGAATCAACAAATCTCCTTCAATATTTGTTATTAATTGCTGTCATAAATATTTGAAATGGATCAAAGGTGTCAAGATCCAAATAATTTGCTATTATTCTTATTCTTAACATTAAATGCAACAGCATTGAGTTTGTGCCAGCTTCTATTAAAGAAAAAACAAAGACGATGGTGGATCCGACCAATAAATCGAACCCGGCGAACGGAAGGACATTACGATACAATATTCGAGTATATGAAAAATAATGACCATGAAGAATTTTACGAATTTACCCGTATGTAGCCACAAAAATTTGAACAGTTATTGGAACTCGTATCACCATTCCTTCCAAATGCTAATAATTGCATAAGAAAACCATTACCTGCTGGTTTACGTCTTGCATTAACATTATCGTAAATATTTTTATAATATTTTACAAAATTTTATGTATACATTATATATATCAAATGCAATTTTTACATAGTTATCTTGCTCATGGGAATGCTGTGCGAACACAGTCATGGAATTATCGGATAGGAAGATCTACAGCATATAAAATTATTCCAGAAGTATGTGAAGCAATATGGGCCGCACTTCATGCAACATATCTAGCGGAAAAAAATCAAGAGCAATGGGCTAAAGTAGCTGAAGATTTTTATGTAAAGTGGCAATTTCCCAACTGTGTTGGAGCAGTAGATGGAAAGCACATAAAAATACGTTGTCCTCCCAACTCTGGATCAGAATGCTTCAATTATAAACAATATTTTAGTATCGTTCTTATGGCAACTTGTGATGCTCATTGCAAATTTACGTGGGTTGACATTGGCCAATACGGTATGTAGGGATTTCTTTCAATTAAATGCTGGGCAATTCTTCACTTTATTTTCGATCTTTATTGCTAGGCTCTATTAGTGATGGTGGTGTGTGGAGTAGGTCCCAATTTGGAATGGATCTTGAACGAGGATATATCGATCTTCCTCCACCAAAAAATTTACCACGAACAAATATTCCGATGCATCATGTATTTGTAGGAGATGAAGCGTTTCCGTTAAAAATGTATTTGTTACGACCGTACAACAGAAAAGATTTGGGAGATGCAGAAAGAATATTCAATTATCGCCTATCCAGAGCAAGAAGAGTAATAGAAAATGCATTTGGAATATTAGTTTCTCGTTGGCAAATTTTAACAAGAACTTTATGTTGCTCTCCTGACAACGTTGTAAATATAGTAAAAGCAATAGTTTGCTTGCATAATTATATTATGACTGCAGAGGAGCAACAAGTAATGCCAAATGCAAGATCGTATTGCCCACCGGATTTAATTAATAATGACACTCCTGACCATGAAGAAATTGCAGATACATGGCGTAATCAGACAGGATTAAATATTTTTAGAGATTTAACTCGAATAGGTGCTAATAACGCTCGTACAAATGCAACACAACAACGTAACATATTACGAGATTATTTTGTGTCTCCACTCGGTGAACAAGAAGCTCCTTGGCAATACAGATCTGCATTTAGAGGCTTGATTGCTAACTGTTTGAATTTTGATGACCACATACGGACAAATTCGTAAAATCCTTCAGGGTTATAATTCTTGATATACGCGAATATTATGTTGTAAATGTCCTTTTGTTCGCCGGATTCGATTTATCTATCGGATCCACCATTGTCTTTGTTTTTCACATACTCGCACACTAGCCTACACACATGCTCTTATGATTTATTGTATTATTTGTCAATAAAATTTGAAACTTTTGTTGTAAAATTAAGATTTTATTATGAAAAACATAGTGATAACAATACATAATAACAAACAACTTAAACGAACAATTTAAAATGAATTAAACAATTTAAAGTGAACTTAAACGAACTTAAACTTAAAACAAAAATATATTTATAACAAAATAAAAAAATTGCAAACAATATAATTTAACAAGTTTAATATATAAATATATATTGTTAGATTTCCGTTATATGAGGACTTTTACCTTTTCTGTGTATTTCAGCAATTCTAAAAAAGTCTGAAATACACAGAATTTTTTTGTCCTCTGGCACGTGTCTCAATAAATATTGCAGAAACTGTAATTCTTCTGTATTTGTTGGAATTACACTTTTTTCAGGACACGTAATTTTTGTTGCAACTTTTGTTGCACTCGTTGCCAATTGCTGTAAGCAATTTTTAAGAAAGTCTTCGTTCCTTTCCTTCTTTTTTATATTTGAATTGGGTATTTTGGTATGCAATATTGACTGTACCGCTTTTCCTCGAATACTAGTTATAGTTTTATTTGTAGTCATTTTTCCACTTGTGCTGGGCTCGTTGGTAAGTACTGAAAGTATCATATAATCATACATGTGTATATACAATAGATATACAAATATATATATATAACAATAAACATAAAATTTCTTACTGGATTCATCACTTGAAGAAGCTTGAATTAAAACGGGTGCAACGTCGTACACAATATTTTTATCTTGTATTTCTTCGATTTCTTCTACGAACGACTGACTCGCTTTTCTTTTTAATAAGTTTTGATTTGGCTCAAGATTCTCATCCGATTGAATTTCCGATGATTGAGTGAGAAATGGAGAGGGAGATGCAGAAAGTCCTACATAATTACTTATGGTTCTGTAAAAGTAAAACAGAGAATTGAAGAATTTGGAGAACTTTCAACAGAAACATTAAGATTACTTACTTTCTACTATTTATGTGTTCTGAAAGGAACAACAAGTCGTTATAGTACTCCCAAGAAGAATGGTATCTTGTATCTCCATCTTGTACTCCAGCTCCTGATGAAGGAATACTGCATAGAATTTTCTTCTTTTCTTTCTGGAACGTAGCTCTTAAATGTTTAAATCTTTTCGCAACTACATCTCCTAAAAAATAGTAAATATAAATTAGTAAGCAAAGTATATTATTTATAGTATATTAATATAGCATTAATAAATATATATACTGATACATTTAATTAATTACAATTTCTTACCTACACAAGGAGGATCCAACGTAGCACCAATAGATTGCCATGCTAAATCTTTCGCTTGCTTATCTTTGAACATTTTTGTACCCTTGGCATATAAAATAATATTATTACGAACAAGAGAAATAATTTTTCTTGTTCTTTCAACGTTCCAGTATGAACTTGATACATTCAATGAATTATCCATCATCACAAATTTATTTTTACAATTTTTGAATAAATATTTTGATCGACTGTTTAGTAGCGTGCACGTATTCGCAACGCAGCCACGCAACGCAATGAGTTGAACCAAGTTCAACTGTCTGCGTGGCGTGGTTGCGTTGCGAATACGTGCATGTTAATACAATTCAAAGTTTAACCAAAAATTGTCAAAAAAATAAACAGTCGATCAAAATATTTATTCAAAAATTGTAAAAATAAATTTGTGATGATGGATAATTCATTGAATGTATCAAGTTCATACTGGAACGTTGAAAGAACAAGAAAAATTATTTCTCTTGTTCGTAATAATATTATTTTATATGCCAAGGGTACAAAAATGTTCAAAGATAAGCAAGCGAAAGATTTAGCATGGCAATCTATTGGTGCTACGTTGGATCCTCCTTGTGTAGGTAAGAAATTGTAATTAATTAAATGTATCAGTATATATATTTATTAATGCTATATTAATATACTATAAATAATATACTTTGCTTACTAATTTATATTTACTATTTTTTAGGAGATGTAGTTGCGAAAAGATTTAAACATTTAAGAGCTACGTTCCAGAAAGAAAAGAAGAAAATTCTATGCAGTATTCCTTCATCAGGAGCTGGAGTACAAGATGGAGATACAAGATACCATTCTTCTTGGGAGTACTATAACGACTTGTTGTTCCTTTCAGAACACATAAATAGTAGAAAGTAAGTAATCTTAATATTTCTGTTGAAAGTTCTCCAAATTCTTCAATTCTCTGTTTTACTTTTACAGAACCATAAGTAATTATGTAGGACTTTCTGCATCTCCCTCTCCATTTCTCACTCAATCATCGGAAATTCAATCGGATGAGAATCTTGAGCCAAATCAAAACTTATTAAAAAGAAAAGCGAGTCAGTCGTTCGTAGAAGAAATCGAAGAAATACAAGATAAACATATTGTGTACGACGTTGCACCCGTTTTAATTCAAGCTTCTTCAAGTGATGAATCCAGTAAGAAATTTTATGTTTATTGTTATATATATATATATTTGTATATCTATTGTATATACACATGTATGATTATATGATACTTTCAGTACTTACCAACGAGCCCAGCACAAGTGGAAAAATGACTACAAATAAAACTATAACTAGTATTCGAGGAAAAGCGGTACAGTCAATATTGCATACCAAAATACCCAATTCAAATATAAAAAAGAAGGAAAGGAACGAAGACTTTCTTAAAAATTGCTTACAGCAATTGGCAACGAGTGCAACAAAAGTTGCAACAAAAATTACGTGTCCTGAAAAAAGTGTAATTCCAACAAATACAGAAGAATTACAGTTTCTGCAATATTTATTGAGACACGTGCCAGAGGACAAAAAAATTCTGTGTATTTCAGACTTTTTTAGAATTGCTGAAATACACAGAAAAGGTAAAAGTCCTCATATAACGGAAATCTAACAATATATATTTATATATTAAACTTGTTAAATTATATTGTTTGCAATTTTTTTATTTTGTTATAAATATATTTTTGTTTTAAGTTTAAGTTCGTTTAAGTTCACTTTAAATTGTTTAATTCATTTTAAATTGTTCGTTTAAGTTGTTTGTTATTATGTATTGTTATCACTATGTTTTTCATAATAAAATCTTAATTTTACAACAAAAGTTTCAAATTTTATTGACAAATAATACAATAAATCATAAGAGCATGTGTGTAGGCTAGTGTGCGAGTATGTGAAAAACAAAGACAATGGTGGATCCGATAGATAAATCGAATCCGGCGAACAAAAGGACATTTACAACATAATATTCGCGTATATCAAGAATTATAACCCTGAAGGATTTTACGAATTTGTCCGTATGTGGTCATCAAAATTCAAACAGTTAGCAATCAAGCCTCTAAATGCAGATCTGTATTGCCAAGGAGCTTCTTGTTCACCGAGTGGAGACACAAAATAATCTCGTAATATGTTACGTTGTTGTGTTGCATTTGTACGAGCGTTATTAGCACCTATTCGAGTTAAATCTCTAAAAATATTTAATCCTGTCTGATTACGCCATGTATCTGCAATTTCTTCATGGTCAGGAGTGTCATTATTAATTAAATCCGGTGGGCAATACGATCTTGCATTTGGCATTACTTGTTGCTCCTCTGCAGTCATAATATAATTATGCAAGCAAACTATTGCTTTTACTATATTTACAACGTTGTCAGGAGAGCAACATAAAGTTCTTGTTAAAATTTGCCAACGAGAAACTAATATTCCAAATGCATTTTCTATTACTCTTCTTGCTCTGGATAGGCGATAATTGAATATTCTTTCTGCATCTCCCAAATCTTTTCTGTTGTACGGTCGTAACAAATACATTTTTAACGGAAACGCTTCATCTCCTACAAATACATGATGCATCGGAATATTTGTTCGTGGTAAATTTTTTGGTGGAGGAAGATCGATATATCCTCGTTCAAGATCCATTCCAAATTGGGACCTACTCCACACACCACCATCACTAATAGAGCCTAGCAATAAAGATCGAAAATAAAGTGAAGAATTGCCCAGCATTTAATTGAAAGAAATCCCTACATACCGTATTGGCCAATGTCAACCCACGTAAATTTGCAATGAGCATCACAAGTTGCCATAAGAACGATACTAAAATATTGTTTATAATTGAAGCATTCTGATCCAGAGTTGGGAGGACAACGTATTTTTATGTGCTTTCCATCTACTGCTCCAACACAGTTGGGAAATTGCCACTTTACATAAAAATCTTCAGCTACTTTAGCCCATTGCTCTTGATTTTTTTCCGCTAGATATGTTGCATGAAGTGCGGCCCATATTGCTTCACATACTTCTGGAATAATTTTATATGCTGTAGATCTTCCTATCCGATAATTCCATGACTGTGTTCGCACAGCATTCCCATGAGCAAGATAACTATGTAAAAATTGCATTTGATATATATAATGTATACATAAAATTTTGTAAAATATTATAAAAATATTTACGATAATGTTAATGCAAGACGTAAACCAGCAGGTAATGGTTTTCTTATGCAATTATTAGCATTTGGAAGGAATGGTGATACGAGTTCCAATAACTGTTCAAATTTTTGTGGCTACATACGGGTAAATTCGTAAAATTCTTCATGGTCATTATTTTTCATATACTCGAATATTGTATCGTAATGTCCTTCCGTTCGCCGGGTTCGATTTATTGGTCGGATCCACCATCGTCTTTGTTTTTTCTTTAATAGAAGCTGGCACAAACTCAATGCTGTTGCATTTAATGTTAAGAATAAGAATAATAGCAAATTATTTGGATCTTGACACCTTTGATCCATTTCAAATATTTATGACAGCAATTAATAACAAATATTGAACGAGATTTGTTGATTCAATTGAATTTGTTTCGATCACGTGGTGTCCTATGGTGAATGACGCTCAATTGCCATGTCATTAATTGAATTAATTTTAATAATAATTAATTTTAATAATAATAATAAAATAATAAAAAAAATTCGTAATTGGTGAAATTACAATCGAACATGAAATTATAACGAAAAAAACATTCAATCATTGTTGTCAATTGTAACGTGGTCAAACGGGACCTCCCGGTAAATGTAGACATTCGACTCGCGACGTCATTTGCGTCGTGCGAATATGTCTGCGAACTGCGTCTGCGAACTGCGTTTGGCGTGCTGCGACCTATGTAGACGGGCCTTAAGGCGTAAGACGCTACGGCAATGTTCGTGCGCTGGCCCTTACATAAAAATCTTGCGTTAGAACCTAGGCACATTGAAAAACTTAAGCAGTAAGACGTAAGCATGCAGTAAAGCCCGTATCAGACTACAGATTGGGATTGAGATTGGATTGAAATTTGATCAATCAATGCAAAATTTACTAATCTTGATATCAGTTTGCACTATTCTGATTGATTACATTTCAATCCAATCTTAATCCCAATCCGTAGTCTAATACGGGCTTAAGAAAATCAGTAGTTTAGATTCGCTATCACTTACGTTAGTGCTGGTCTACAACCTTGCTTTAAAGGGTATTTAAGCTCTAAGCTGTAAGAAATTGACCAATCACAGTGGAATGTAAGGAGAATACTCAACTAGCACTTATGCCTTAAAGTCTTGACTGTGATTTGCTGATTTACTTACTGATTAAGTCTTACTGCTTAAGTTTTTCTATGTGCCAAGACCTTGACGCGACACGTAAACTAATCTTACGACAGTAAAAAAAAGCGTAACGTAACTATAAAAGCTGGTCTATAATGGGTGTTGTAACTGTCGTAAGTTGTGTGTCGTAAGAAATTGACCAATTACAGTCAAATTTGAGAAGAATTATCAACTAGTGATTGGTCTTACAAGATACGACTTATGACAGTTAAGGCCATTGCACGTAATAAAGTTTTAGTCATAATCGTAAGGTCATAAGAAAATAGACCAATCACACTCGATTATTCTTCAAGTGCGAGAAGAATAATTGACTGTGATTGGTCTATTTTCTTACAGCCTTACGATTATGACTAAAATTTTGTTACGTGCAATGGCCTTTACGACTCAGCCTTAGAGCTGATCTGCAAGTGGGTGTTGCAAGTCGTGAGTCATAAGAATTGACCAATCACAGTTAATTATTCTCCTTAAATTCGTTACGTTACGTTACGTTTTTCTTTGTGCATTGCCGTAAGATTGGCTTATGTGTTGCGTAACGCAAGATTTTCACGTAAGGCGTAAGACGCTACAACAATATACATGTGCTGGCCCTTATTCGCATATGGCCATCGACATATAGTATAGATTACGCGATCCCTACATGAAAACCTTCAAAAAGTGTTTGGTAGAATTAGACAAAGAGAGAACGAGGTAGAGGTCAATACGCCACTGGGTAGAAAAAGACAACTTAAGACCTCTACTGGAGATTCTTAACCAGAGACCGGACAATGTGCCATTGTGGAGTCAAACCGGATATGACATTTTTGATGGCGGTTTATTTTGATTGTTGAATAAATATTAGAGCTCGGAAAAAGAACCGGATAACCCGGTATCCGAGTACCCGTCCGCTTGCCGGTTACCCGTTGTATGTGGATCTGGACCAGTTCCGCGGGTACCCGGATAACTCGTGTACCCGTATCGTACAGGTACCTGCATGGGTACCTAACCTAACCTAACTCAAAATATCTCTGGGTACCCGCAGAACCTGTCCAGATCTGTATACTGGTAACCGGTAATGGACGAACGGATGAATACTCGGGTATTCCGAGCTTTAGTTTTAAGGAACATTTATAGCTAGGTCAGCTAGGATTTCTTGGTTAGCTTTATATATCTTTCTCTCTCACACTTCCGGTTAGACCCAAACGACAAAGCCAATCAGAGATTGTTAACAGTTTGTCTAATCTCTGGTTACGGATCTCTACTAATCACTATCTCTTTTCTTCGACCGATAAGTCACCGGTCATATTTTTCTGCACTTAAGCGCAGACCATACTATATGTCGATGTAGCCTGCTTTTATAACTATCATTCCATAAACTTATTACACAACTGTCTTTAGGGAAAGAAAACAGCAGTTTTGGTCAGTCAATTACTATCGATGAGTCCCGACAGAGAAGAAAGGAAACAACTAGAGATTTTTTCGCTTCAGCTCCTACACCGTCCTTTAGAATTTTCAGCGTGCGGACTTTTTATTTTGGATCGAACTCTCGTAACTTCGGTAGGAAGTTTATAATTTATCTGCATACTACCCTAATTTTTAAATACAAATAAATATAAAAACTTAATTTTTTAGATTGCTGGTGCCGTCACGACGTATCTCGTGATACTCATACAGTTCCAAAAAGACGATGATACAAAAGGTAGTTTCGACAACATCTTAAAAAATGCCACGCAGATGTTGAAAAACGCATCGGCACTTCATAATCTTACAGCAGGAAAATTTGGCTTAAATTAAAACAAACCGCTTCTTTGTTCTTGCTTTTTATTCTCGATTTTATAATAAAGCTTTTTAAGAATTAGTGTTGTCGCTTCATTTATTTGCAAAATATTTATGATTGAATCATGAAGTGAATATCTACAAAAAAAGGTTTCATAGTTTGTTTTTATTTCAAGACTGTCTTAAGTAATATTTTAAAATGCTAATACGGCTCTGTGATTGGTTCATGACATTTTAAGCACAGTATAACCATATACAGTAGCGACAGTGAACGTTTTTAGTGGATCTCACCCATTCAGCATAAAACGTTTTTAAAAAATATTTCTGACTAGGGGAAACCGGGGCTATCTGTCTACACTTTACGCTTTTTTCAAGTTTACTAAGAACTGATAAAGATATTTGGCTAAACATTTTAATAGTGTAGGGTTCGTCCGGGATCGTGTGTGTGTGTGCGTGTGCGTGTGCGCGTGTGTGTGTGCGTGCGTGTGCGTGTGCGTGTGCGTGCATGTGCGTATCGATCAGATTCGGTATTCATTGCATAATAATTGAATTTGTACATTTGTGCACTAACAATAAATAATTATTAAAATTATAAGGGCGAATTTATGTTACGTAGTGTCGTTTTTTAATAAATTTGTATTTCTGTATTTTACTGCAATTTTTTCAAAAAATTTTTTAAAATAAGTACTGCATATTATCGAATAAAAAAATACCATCACTTAAAACAATCAGCTAAAGAAATTATATTATCAAGTAATGCATCAGATGCTAAGCAATGTCGATTCGACGATTTAAATTCTTATGCGATGACGTAGACTCATCTTTTGACCTGACTAATAGAGCGCCAGATTTTAGCTCGTCAAATTCTCAATCTTCTCTATCTTTCTTTATCTTCTCAGCAGTCATGGACTTCAGAAGAAAGCTCTCGAAAAAATGGTAATGATAACTCAACTGTGACAGTAGTTTCTTTTACAGAAAAATTACAAAGCTGATGTGTAAGATTTAGAAACAGTCTAACAGTTGAGGCAATAGAAGCGCTGCTAGTGATTTTACGAGCTGAAAATCTACCGAATTTGCCCAAATCAGCAGCTACCTTATTGCAAACAAAATCTAATTTAAATGTAAAAAGTATGAAAAGTTTTAAGAACACAAATGGTTTTTATGTATATTTTGGCATACAAGAAGGATTAAAAGCGATAATCACTGATGAATACACGGAGAGCACTATTAGCTTATTATTTAATATTGATGGCTTCCCATTATATCACGGTTCAAGCGAACAATTTTGGATCAACTTAGAACTTGTTCTACACAATCAATACGAGTGTCAACCATTTATTGTTGCTGCATATAGCGGAAATTCAAAGCCACACAGTGTAGATGAATTTTTACAGGATTTTGTCACTGAAGCAAGCTATTTAGTTCAAAATGTTGCAACTATTGGCCAAAGAGAATTCAAGGTAGAAATTATTGGATTTTCTTGCAATACACCCGCAAGATCGTTTATTAAAAAGTGTAAAGGCCATGGTGGCTTTTATGCTTGTGAGCAATGTGACACAAGAGACATAACCAAACATAAGAGAAAAGTTTATCCTAGCATGAATTCTAAACAGCGGACTAACGATTCCTTCAGAAGACAGCGACAAAAGGAGCATTATTTGGAAGGCAGATCATCATTGCTGGATAAAACACATTTTGACCCTATCAGATCAGTATTTTTGAATTCCATGCATTTATTTTATTTGGGAAATATGAAGTGGATTTTGGAACAATTGCTTGGAATAAATAAGAAAATCAATCGCAAATGCAAAGTTTATACTCGCGATGTAAAATTATTAAATTCCAATTTAAAAATATTGTTGAGATATGTACCTAAAGAGTTCCAAAGAAAAACACTGGACTTAGACGAATTGAATTATTGAAAAATAATGCAGTATCGTTTTTTTTTTTTTTTTTACATTACTGTGGGGCCCTGGCGTTACATAATGTTCTATCTAAAAATATGTTTCGATACTTTCTTCTCCTTGTAGTTGCATGTAGAATTCTTTGTAACCCAGATTTATGCTTAAAACATACCAATTATGCCGAAGAATTGTTTAGAAAATTCGTTGAGCTTCTTCCGTCATTTTACGGTCCATATTCACAAGTTATAAAAAACAATAACTTAATTCACATAGCAGATGACGTCGAGTTCACGAAATTGTCTCTGTCCGAGATTTTCGCATTTCCCTTTGAAAACAAGCTTGGCAAAATTAAACAAAAAATTCGAGGAAAGAAAAAACCTATGGCACAGTTTGAAGGTTAGTTAGAAGAGAATCCGAAGAAAGAGCATGCCCAATAATAATGAAGAAAAACGCTATTCACAGAAAAAGAGATGTCATAGTTAATCCTGATATTCCAGATGAATATGCAGTTGATCTAGAGAGTATCATTCCACATGGAGTGGAAATAAATACGTCAAAGCTCAACAGCATTGTACAATTGGATTCCAATGAGATATTTAGAATTACAAAGATCTGTTGTACCAATAATATCAGCACGCCAAATGCAGTGGTATTATTTTATTAGATAAATTGTACAGTTATAGAAATAAAAGAAAACGCGTGACTACGCACGTCCGATCATGGTCAATACCACGGACGAAGCGACAATACTTAAACAACCATCCGACTCGAGAGTCCAAACTCGGAACTGAACTGTCTCGGGCGTCGATGTAGCAGGGCGCCCTTTTGTTTATAGATAAAACAGTTTCGCTCGGCGAAACTTTCGGTGAGCCTATTCGTACCGCAACGGCCTAAATACTCTATTTCCAACAAGATCAAAAGAGAAGGGCAAAATATTTTTGTGTATGGTTTTGGATTCAAAACAGTCACGGATATATTCAAATTTCCGTGTGAATCAACAAAAGTGGGAATAATAAAACTCGGCCGATTGTCTCGAAAGGAAAAAATTGTCTCTCTAGAAAATATCCAAAAAATGTGTTCTTTTTGAAAATAATAGCATTATTTTCGCAGTCACATTTCTTCATAATACGTAGACTTATTTCTTTCGGGTAAAAATTGATAAAAACGCAAAAACATTTACATAAAAAATCAATGTAAGTTTTATTTATAATATGGCAATTAATTTCATTTTACCTTTCAGTTCTTAATCGATATTTGTGTTACTCTTTGTTATAGTGAAAATATTAATATGGATTATCATCAAAAAGATACAACTCATGTCATAGTTCAATTTTTTGAAAAAAGTAAAATTGGACAAACCAGCATCGATCTTGTACCCGTGATGTGGACGTATCTTCAGGATGGTCAATTGTTTCTGCAAATACCCAAATGAATCTGAATACTTCAAAATAAACAAGCCGAGTAAAACATCTTCTGAACCTGGCGCCTCCTGGAAGAGTTTTAAAATTATTCTTGTAAAAGAAGCTAGTAAGTATTACATATTTAAATAAATAGCGATTCTCTACTAAAGTTTCATTTTTTACGATTTAGGAGATTATGAACGAGGTATAAGACGAATAAAGAGGGCGTACTCTGATGCAATAATTAAAAGTAGCAACATCGATGAATATAACAGTTCTGAAAAAGAGGAAGAGCTTGTACAGCTGACAGGAAATAATCTTCAGAGATCACTGAATAAAATTCCTTCACTTGAAAGAAATTTCAAGAGTACGCACAAAAAGTATAGAGAATATGGCGTCGAATAGCCACTTATCTATCGGTTTTTGTTTAGAAAAAGTGTGAAATACTTTGAATTAAGTAAATACGTATTTCAATATAAAGGAATTCTTTCATTTAAACGTAGACTGTATTTTTAGCATACAACTCAACATAGATTATAAACGTATCATCAAACTCGTTGAACACATCAAATATCAAATTTACAAACAATATTCAGAACAATTTGTATTTATACATTGTGGATTAGTGCGTAATGATCCCGATAGTTTTTCATAGCATTCAGAAACCAGTGTCAATAAAATAAAGGTTATATTGAAGAATGATAACTCATAAATGATGTGTCTCAGATAAATACGGATAAAAGGAAAAGGAGAAGAATATTTATATGCAAAGATTATCAATTTAGGATATAGGTAAGATCGTTACGCACCAATCAGTATATCGCAAATATATGTGTAAATAAATATGCAAAATACATAGTTAGATATTATGAAACGGATATATAAACGAATGGATTATATGAACGAACGTGAAGTTAGATCGTTAAGCATCAAAAGAAAGGAGCGCGTAATACTATAATAGCAGTAATAGGAACAATTCTTTAATAAATATAGAATCTCTCGAAGGTATTCAATAAACCCGATACGTATTTCAATCCGGTGAAAGGAGTGACATATTCACGTGTTCGATATTCTCTGTGACGATGTTTCTCGTGATATATATTTCTGCAACCAAAGATCGATTAAGAAACTGTAATGATGTTACAGTCGTAATCTAGCTCAGTCGGGTGATCCACGGTAACTCAGAAATATATATATTACCTCGTGCTATGTAATTAGCCTCCTGGGTACCATCCAATTTTATAATAAATGCGTCATAGGATTCCCTTTCGTTTGGAGAAAAATGGGTGAGTCCATTTCGATATAGTAATGGCGTCCTTCTATAGTGACCTCCTTGTCATAGATACGATATGCCGATCATCACTGTGTTATTTATATCTCCGATCTCTTACTTGGACTGATACGTGCTGTCGAGGTTTTGGAAACCTCAGAAAGATACTTTCTGGAGTCGATCTCTCGCTTGGATCAACATTAGTGAACTCCAATATTAATATGGAGTAACTCCAATAGTCTCAATAATACGTATGTTATCGCAAGGGAATCTTTACAACAACTGCCTCGCACCCGCACCGTCTTCTAGCGGTCGTCGCTAACGCTAAGGAATACATAGTTACACCGTCAATTATCGCAGATAGATTCAGACCGTCGCGAGTGCCCGTGTGGCCGCTCCGAAGTCGCGTACATGGCTCGTCCCGCGCGGGGGAGTGAGGGGAGTGTATTTACGGAATCAAGTCAGCAAGCGAATTCTTCTCTCTTTTTTCAACAGTTTTGCTTGCTGAGGAAGGAGGCGCAGTGTGTGGAGCCGTGAATGATGAGAGCCGTGATGTCTGGTATATACAGTGTTTATTCTTATTTCTAGACTCAATGTGGCCCTGACAAGGGCCGATGGATTCCGCCTTACAGCGGTGAGCGCTCACTCCAGAGGAGGCACGGCAATGTTCGCGTCCGGTGGAGTGGTTGATGTGGTCCTCACAAGCCGGGCTTCCTTCAAGCCGGAGGTGTACCAGGCGGCGTGTAGGAGACTCGGCGGTCAGTATCCGGATCGGTCTGCGTAGCCTGCGTGGCTGTGGGACTCGGGATCCACGCCTGGACTCCTTTCTCGGTCGTTGGTGTCTCCCACTCGCTGTCGGTCTGCGCCTCGGAGTCGCTAGTGCGAAGCCGGACTTAGAGGCCTCGGTGGACTCGTGCCGGGGGCACGGTCTGCGTCTCCTGCGATGATCGATCTCCGGGTGATGGTGGCAACGGCGACAGCAGTGGAGGTACCGTCAAGGAGAGGTGTAGCGTCGGAGGCGTATGTCTCACGTCGTCAGTAATTCTCGTGGAGGCCTAGTGAGCGGCCACTGTGGCGAATCTAGGCGTATCAATTTCCACGCGGCGGGACGTATGTCCTGCAGCTGCTCGGGCTGTCGTGGCGGCAACAAAGGGCGTGAAGTCGGTGGTCTCATACGGTTCGACTGGCGCAGCGTTACTGGTAGTCAAAAAGCTCTTCCTTCAGCAGCGTCCTTATCGGCGAACTACTGAGTGGAAACAGTTGAAAGTACGCAGTCGTAAGTTCGCTGCCGGCCTTTATATATAAGTCCTCGTCGAATCTTTCTTTCGAGAAAGCTCAATCGCCTGGTAGTGAAAGCTTGTTGTTATCCTTGTCACGGTGAAAGCACGTGTTCACCGCACGCGGCCGGCTGGCGCGCTCGCTCCCGGCAGGACGCGGACAATGGGTTGCCGTTTGGCAGGGGCGCGTCGCGTGTAATCGGTGTGGCGGTTGAGACGCCGTTTGCCAGGGCGCTTGCAGCCGCGCCACAGAGAAAGTACATTTTCTTTATTATGGATAGATACAGTAAATATTTTCAAATTTGTTGTCTTAATACTATTTTTTTTTTTAAATAAATAATTCTGACACTTCGGTATCCGATACTTCTAAAGATACTTCTCTGCGTGAGTGTCGGGTTTGCGTCGCGCGTGAGTGCGAGTGCGCGAGAGAGATCGAGCAGCGGACGCGACGAGCAGCGTAACAATATATATATATATATATATATGTATGTGTGCGCGTGTGCTGTGCGTGTGCGTGTGCGTGTGCGTGTGCGCGTGTGTGTGTGTGTGTGTACACACACATATATAATTATTATAGTTATAAAAAATACAATTAATAATGATTTTAGGGCACAATTCGCAGAATGCTGAAAGTTCTTTACATTCAAGTTCATCAATTTCGTCGCCTAAAGAAATAATCGAGCAATGATGGATGTTAATTTAAATAATTATTTATCACATATATGTAAATAACGGAACGTTTCGACTTCACGTTTCGAGTTTTCTTCAGCCGTAGAATAATCGCAATGTAATTCCTAACTATCCATATAAAATTCTTAACCTACAGAGCCACATCACAGTTCAAAGGCTTGACAAATACATACAGGGATACTGTCGTTGCATCTATGAAGTCAATGGTAAAAACGGAGGTCGTCAGCGAGTAAATTGACATAATTGATTCCTTGTTTGGAGGCGAGAATAAACCGGGTCCAAATAGTTGCTTCGTTTTTTAGTCATGGTTGTGTAGTCAAGGTATAAAAATTAGTTGTCTGAAAAAAGTTATATGTGAATAAAATGTCGCTAATCTAAGATCTATTAAGACTTACATATAATCGTTAAAATATCTAATAACCGATAAATAATGAATTACTTTTTATAATTTTGTCATAAAATTTAAATTAAACGAAGTATAGGCTTTCTAGACTAAATCAAAGGAAATATATGAGGCAATCGGAGCCAAGCGCGGTAATCAATGCGCAGACAAATTATAATAATAAATAAATATATTAAAAACAAACGTTTTGACACTTTTTTTGTAAATTTAAATAAAATATAATTTTATGTTTTAATAAAACATAAAATTTAAATTAAATTTTAATATAAATTTAAATAAAATATAACTGAAAATATAATAAGTCTTTACATTAATATTTCATATTCTTTATTTTTTTCAGCACCGGAATTTCCATCAAAATTTTTCTTGGAATCCATGAAACGAAGTATTGAATATAGAATCCGCAATGAGGCTGAAAAAATTCGAGAAACTATTGTTGCTAGTAGAAACAGTGGACATATTGAAAAGATCATAGAAGAAGGAAAAATTGCTGATTTGTTGAAAGATGACTTAAACAGTTTCCTGCAGTTTGAAGATGATTTGAAAAATGATAAGGACTTGGTCAAGAAAATTGTAAGAATTTCACATTCCTTATTCTAATTTAATTTTACTTCTATTATATTTAATTTATTATATTTAATTTTTCTCTTCTTTCAGAAATATTTTATGGTGCTTAATATTAAAAATTCAATGAAGCTCTCAGAAAATCTTAACATAGATATTCCCCGCATTATTACAAAAAACGTATAACTTCTGTTACGTCCAATCCCAGGATTTGAATGAGAAAAACTGGGAAGCGAAGGAAAGGCTAACCAGAGGGGTAGGGGTAAGGAAGGAACCAAGCAGATACTTACTCTAATGCTCGCAGGTACACGCTCTGAGGCGCGTGGCGCGAGCCGAACGCACTTTTATGGCTCAGGAAGAGTCAACGTCCGTAAGGACGCTAGGACGTCTTCCGTGAGCAGTGCGATCGTCGATCCTCTTTCGAGTCAGGGAATTTAATCCCTTTAACTTAGGATCGGACCTCGTGTAATTTCGAGTGAGAGCGATAATACTGAGTATGAGGTCTTATTTTAATGAATAAATGAAGATGTCTTTAACATAAGTATTTATATTTATTTGACATAAAAAAGGTGTTATCTATTATAAAAGAAATAATTATAAGCTAGGCGTTAGTGTAAGATGTGTATGTGTATATATTGAAACAAAAGAGACTTTATGTAAACGGTTATTGTACATTATGTGGATTCTGGGCGATTTGCGTAGGTACATTTAACAAAATTTTCTATCACGGAGAAACGCGCGGTGATCTCGTCAATATCTGACGCGAGTGGATTTTCGGTGGTTAAATCGATAACCGGTGTAGGCGCAGTCAGATCGATTACTTCCGGCGCGAGTAGATTGTTATTCTCTGTCGTCAGAGCAGAATGTAGTGTGTTAAGCCGGCGCAGTTCGGCTAGGGCGTCCTCGAAGATGAATCTTCCGGAGAGGACGGATGTTATTACCGGAAAACTATTCTGCCGGTTTTGATGCTGCAGAATACGTTCTCTCCGCTTTCTGCCTGCTCTGTGTTTCCATACCATCTATATAGGAAAAGGCTTTTTAATTACTCTGAGCGAATAATCGTTAAAGCAACTGTAGGCGGGAGAATAACTTTAAGGAAGAACAGCGGATTGATAGAAGGTCCTGAGCGAATAACGCTAAGACAAAGGATTCTTAATTACTTTGAGCAAGTGACGCTAAAACAATTAAACGGGAGCATTGAGAGGTCTTGAACGAATATCGCTAAGACAAAGGATTCTTAATTACCTTGAGCGAGTAACGCTAAAGTAATTAAACGGGAGTATTAAGAGGTCTTGAGCGAATAGCGCTAAGAGAAAGGATTCTTAATTACCTTGAGCGAGTAACGCTAAAGCAATTAAACGGGAGTATTAAGAGGTCTTGAGCGAATATCGCCAAGACGAAGGATTCTTAATTACTTTGAGCGAGTAACGCTAAAGCAATTAAACGGGAGTGTCAAGAGATCCTGAGCGAATAGCGCTAGAACAAGAAAACTGAAAATCCTCTGAGCAGATAATGCTTGGAGGATTACAGCTGAGTCGTGAGAAGCAGAATTACGGGGTGGTAGAGGAGTACCTTGAGCGTGTTGTCGCTAAGGTAAGGATTCGATAATCACTCTGAGCAGGTAATGCTAGAGTAATTTTGAGAGGAATTATAATAATCTTGAGCGGAGAACGCTAGATTATTAGAGACAGGAATAGAATGGCTGTTATGATACTACTTATATACTGATAGAATAGCAGGATATGTTGCGCAGAATAAAGTCATGATAACGTTTTAACGTAGCGTTTAATGTTAAAAGAAACTCAAGTACATATATGCGCTTCGCTTGCGGGCTTGCACGCTGAGGAGAATCTGGCGCGAACGCGGTATCACGCAAGAGGTAAAACAGGGAGCGCCGCTTTTAGGAATACACAAGTGCTGCCAACGCAACATTTACCATTACCATCCAACACACTCCCTTAATGGTAAATCTTGTACAAAATAAAGAACACCCCCTAAAATTTTACATTAAAAAACTTATTTTAAACCTAAGCCATCACGAAACTTTTCAAACTTAATTCTGCCCAAAGGTTTTGTCAGTACATCACTAATCTGCTCATTAGTACTAACATATTCAACTGGTATTATATTATTGGACACCTTATTTCTAACAAAATGCATCTTAATGTCTACATGCTTCAATTTGTGATGAAACTCAGGATTCTTACACACTTTGATCACGGACTGATTGTCTTCAAATATCTTTACCGTTATCATTTTTCCTTTTAAGTCAAAAAACAAATTTCTTATCAAACAGGCCTCACTAGCAGCTAAACTTAAAGCTACGTATTCTGATTCGGTCGATGACAAGGCGATATAGTTGATTGCTTACGAGAAGCCCATGATACACTGCAGCCGAAAACTTTAAATACATAACCACCAGTTGACTTGCGATCTACCTTGTCGCCTGCCCAATCAGCATCAACAAAACCTAATATCTGATTAACATTACTTGCTTTACTCTTTCTAAAGATTAGGCCTAACTTTATAGTACCTTTAATATAGCGCAACACACGCTTGAGCGCTGACCACAGATCCTCACTAGCACAAGACTGGTACCTACTCAATATACTAATTGACAAACATAGATCAGGTCGTGAACATAACATGGCATACATCAATGAGCCTATAACCATTCTACATCTACTTTCAATTTTTTGACTCTCTGATTTGTCTCTTTTTAGCACGCTATGATCAAAATTCTCTATCATCGGAGTAGAAATAGCTTTACAATCTTTCATGTTACACTTGCTAAGCAGATTTTCTAAATATGCTGTCTGATTTATTATTATTTCCCCTTTTTCTAAATTTTGTACTATAGACGTGCCCAAATATTGTCTAACTGCCCCCAAATCTTTCATTTTGAAATGATTATTTAGTATCCTCTTAATATATTCTATATCTTTACTATCTTTCTAAGCTAACAACAGATCATCAATATACAGTAACAAAAAGGTTTTATACTTTCCTCTTGTTCTTGTGTAAAGACAATATTCATACTCTGATCTTTTAAAACCTAATTTTTTCATCATCTTATTAAACGTTTTGTTCCAATTTTTGGGTGAATCTTTCAGCCCATACAAAGATTTGTTTAGCTTTAAAACACACTCTTTATCTTTTATAATATATTCACATCCCTCTGGTAAAGAAATATATACATCCCCTTCTATTTCCCCATATAAAAAGGCACTACAGACATCTAACTGATGAATAGAGATGTCATATTTGTTGCAAAAAGCTAATAACATTCTAACAGATGATAACCTTGCTACAGGACTGTAAATATCTGAAAAGGATACGTCTGACTGCTGAAAGCCTCTAGCAACCAGCCTGGCCTTATTAGAAACTATGTCTCCGTTTTCATTTCTCTTACGCCTAAACACCCACTTACAGTCTATAATATTTACTTCGTCTTTGGGTCTCTTTACACACTTCCATGTTTCGTTCTCTAACAATGCTTGTACCTCAGCCTCCATAACCTTTTTCCATTTTTCTGCGTCTCTGCTTGACATTGCCTCGTCGTAGGTTTTGGGATCTTCCTCTGTAGCTAACAGACTTGTGGCATCTTCAAGTCGCTTCTCTGCCTTAGGTTGTGCCTTGTTTCCTCACTTCTTTCTTGGATACTGATGTCAAGAGCCTCTTCAAAACTGCTGTCTGTGTCTTCATTACAACTTTGCTCCGTCTGCTCTTCTTCTTCATTTTGTCTGTTTTCATTTTCATTACTCACATCTTGATCCTCGCTGTCTGTTTCCTGCTCACAAACTTCTTGAGTCTTAAGCCTTTCTTTTTCTTGCTTTTTTTTATCTAGCTCTGCCATCTTCTGCGGTAGAAATATTACATCTCGGTGTATCTCTACTTTATTACTCTTCGGGAAGTAGATTCGGTATCCTTTTATATCTTCTCCGTAGCCAATTAAAAAACCCTTAACATTTTTAGGATCCCACTTAAAGCGTTTTTCCTTTGGTATGTGCACAGACACCTGCGATCCGAAATCTCTAAACAACTCCAAGGTTGCGCTGCTCTTATGGTATACTTTATAGGGTGTTAGTCCCTTCACTGCACTTGGACCTGTCCTGTTTATCGTGTACACAGCCGTGTTTACGGCCTCCGCCCAAAATTTCTTATGCATTCCATCAATCATTGCACGAGCAGCCTCCACTAACGTTCGCATCTCTCTCTCTGCTCGACCATTTTGCTGCGGGGTGTACACAACACTTCTTTGGTGAACTATACCTCGACTCTCCAACATAGCTTTTAACTCCGAATTGACAAACTCGAGCACGTTGTCCGTCCTTAAAACTTTCAATTTACATTCGGTTTTTCTTTCCTCGCGCGCTATAAACTTTTCTATACATGACTTTACATCGCTCTTGTTCTTGATAAAGAATACACTCTTATACGCTGAATAATCGTCTTTCAATAGTAGAAAATACCTTGCTCCACCCAGAGAATTTTGCTCCATAGGTCCGCAGACATCGGCATGCACCAACTCAAGTCTTTCGGTTGCTCGCGAACTGCTCAATGGAAACGGTGTTCTGTGTTGTTTACCGGCCAAACACTTCTCGCAAACAAAACTGGCGCTGTCGTCAAAGAACTTAATGTTATCTTTCAATAAAACACTTTTTACATGCTCCAAGTTCTGATGACAAAATCTTTTATGCCACACAAATAAGTTCTCAATCTTCTTACTCAAATAACATTCCGAGACGTCAAATGTGCTGCGTTCATCTTCAAAGCCTGCTGAGTTCGTCTCAGTTTCTTCTTTTGGCATGAAGACCATCCTAAACAGTCTATTTTCGCGTTTCGCTATTGCACGTACTTCACCATGACCGTCTAGAAACTCGCACAGTTCATTGTTTGACACTAAAAAATAGCCCTTATCTAACACGTAACCAGCTGAGAACAGGTTTAAGTCAGGAACATACAATACGCCGGATAAAACTGTCTTTATGTACCTCTGACCATTCCACTCATTTAATACCACAGTACCTATTCTCTTTACTTCTAGTAAGTTTCCATCACCGACTCTCACTTTACTACAGCATTGTCTCTCACTTAATGATTTAAACAGCTTTCTGTTTCCGCACATATGCTCACTCGCGCCGGTGTCCATGTACCAAACCTTCTTCGTTGAGTCATTTTTCTGAGCACTGGTTCCCACAAAGGCATTCACTTCTTCCTTCTTTTCTTCCTTCTTTTCTTCTTTCTTGTCTTTCTTCTTTTCTTCACTTTCCTTCTTCCTTTTTATGCCCTTTTTTCTTGCAGTAATAACAGCTCCTTGATTCCTTTACTTTACTGGTACAAAACTTTGCTAGATGCCCTTCTTTTCCACATGCAAAGCATTTTATCTTCTTTTTTACACTCCTGCTGCTACTAGTTCCCGCCAAGGCTACTGCTTCACCTTCGCTCGAGCTCACCCTTTCTTCTTCAATTAATAACCTCGATGTAAGCTCCTCTGTTGTCTGCTTTTCTAGTGGAACTGACTCCCACGCTGATCAAAAATGCTTGTATGGTTCTGGTAGCGACATTAATATCTTGGTCATGAGCATCTTATCTGAGATAGGCTCCCCGGCCTGCTTAAGTTTTGTCCGTATTTCTTCGAGCTTCGATAAAAAAACCGACATGGATTCATCTTTATACTCGCACATGAAAAACTTCTGTTGCAACAAATGCACGCTGACTACCGACTCTTTATCGTACACGGACTTTAATTTTGACCATATCTCCTTCGAACTGGTACATGACAGCAAATGTGTAAGCGGCCCTTGCTCAATTCTCGTAACCAGGATGTCCTGTGCCTTCGCGTCCCTTTTCAGCCACTCTGCCTTCTCCCCTGCTGCCTCCGGCTCTAAACTCTGCCCTGTCACAATATCATGAAGTCCTCTTCCTTTTAATACGACCTCAGTCTGGAACTTCCATACGGCCCAATTTTCTCCTCCGGTTAACTTTAAACTCGTGACAGTATTTGCCGTATCCATCTCTCTTGCCCGTCTTTTCTCTCTGTACTTGCCGCGTCGTTTTGCCGACTCACGCTTCCAATAACCTCAAAAGCGACGATATTCGCACTCTCTTACGACCAAAAAACCGATGGGACTGGGCCCATAACCTGATAGAATAGCAGGATATGTTGCGCAGAATAAAGTCACGATAACGTTTTAACGTAGCGTTTAATGTTAAAAGAAATTCAAGTACATATATGCGCTTCGCTTGCGGGCTTTGACGATAGGATACAGTTAACAAAAGAGGTACGCAAACATGGAGACGTGCTACCGATTTCTATACGCGATATCATCGAATTGCGGCAAGACAAACGTCTTAATAAGCTTGCTGGAAAGTCCGCACGGTGTACGTTTCGAGAACGTGTATGTGTACTCGAAATCGTTGCAACAACCGAAATATCGATATTTGGAGAATATACTAACACCGATAAAAGAGATTGGCTACTTTACGTTTTCGAATAACAGTGACGTCATTCCACCGAGCGAGGCGCTCCCGAATTCTATTTTTATCTTTGACGACGTGGCGTGCGACAAGCAGGATACGATAAGAGAATACTTTGCAATGGGCCGGCACGCGCACGTTGACTCCTTCTATCTTTGTCAGACGTATGCAAAGATACCGAAGCATCTGATACGAGACAACGCGAATTTATTGATTCTGTTTAAACAGGATGGTACCAATCTGAAACATGTATACAACGATCACGTAAACACAGATATGTCTTACGATGATTTCAGTAAATTGTGTCATACATGTTGGCAGCAAAAGTATGGATTTGTGGTGATAGACAAGGACAGCGCGATTTCGAATGGTCGATACAGAAAAGGATTTAACGACTTTGCGATACCGAAACGTGCTTAGTTGTCGTCGACGCGTCGATTGAACAACGTTATCGCAACATGGACAGCGGCGAGGAGATTAGAGAGCGCGAGAGGATAGCAAATCAAATTGCGAAAACGAGCAATTCGATTCGCAAAAAGTATCACGCCTTGAAAACAGGTAAAGTGGAGGAAGATATCGCGTTGGAGAGACACTTTAAGCCCATCATCGAGCCTCTAAGGCAGATTGTCGAAAATACCGTTGGCAAAGAATCTGATGTGTCAAAGATTGAGAATGAAACGGCGTGGGAAGACGAAGAGCCAAAGCTCAAACGAAAACGACCAAACGCCTCGTTTAACGACTCTGTAATGGCCTCAACTCCGGTTACGTTGAAACGATCGATAAATATGCCATCTAATTTGAGCGAAATACCGAAAATTTTACAACCGCGTAAATCGAAATGATCGAAAGATTCATTAAATGAACCACCGATAACCTCAGCGCCTTCCGTACAACCCCCAATGCTCGAATCACTCGCAAACGAGGATGTTTTCGAAACCACGGATGACTCACTCGTGACGTCCGTTCGAAAGCAGTTGCAAACATCTGAGGGTCGAGAAACGTTGCGTGATCACTTGGGTCCATTGAGCCAAAAGTACGTTGAGGCAGTTCTCAGTGGCGATCAAGAAAGCGGTATAGACACCGTATACGGCGTTTATTTCAGCAACGATGGAATGATGCTAGGTAATAAACGTTTTGACGTGGACAACGCGGACAACATAATTATCAACGGTATACGACACGCTGGCACACGCGGTCTTTACGAGTTGATCTTTAAGAAACTTCCCGATTACGACATCTACACGGAGGACGACATGCAAACATACAAGAGCATTCTGTTGACGACGAGTGCTCATAAACGCAATTACGATGCTCATGCTCGAATAAATAGCAACAGGGGACACAAATACACAAATATAATCGCGCCGTTGATTTCGGGTAAATTAGCTGGAAAAGGTATACCGCGTGCCATGACATTAAACGGCAACAAGATCGATCATATAATTGCACCGCTGATTTTGGGTAAAAAACCTGAAAAAGGTATACCGCGTGCCATGACATTAAACGACAACAAGATCGACTATGTTCATTGGGACGATCCCAACGAGCTTGTAGATCGTCTCCGATTGCTCGAAGCTTCGCGCCTTGCGGGTCACACCGGTCACGATAACGAGATCCAGTCAATTATAGAGGAACTTCGCGAGGCTGGACTTATTATAAATTAAACCGCGCGTCGGCGAGTCATTCAATCAACATCGAAATGCCGATCAACAAGTTTGGTATATCGCTCGGAAGAGGCGGTGCGGAACCGTACTATCAATGGAGGGGATTAATCAGAAATTACGTGCGCGATAACGCCCTTTGCGTGGTCGCCACCGACTTTGACGCAAAGTCGCGCAAGATTCGACGGATAGCGCCGCCTGTAGATGATGGCGATGCGGCCAATAAACGTTACGTGCAGCAGAGTGTGCAAATTTTGAAAGATCGTCAGGATGAAATCGAGAGAAAGATGGTCGCATTCCAGAATGACATGCAAATTACCCTAAACGCTTCAAAAGATGATTCAAGAAGTAATTATCGCGTATCATCGTGAATAGATAAGAACGTACATCTGATCTCTGCGTCAGTTGCGCGTCATCGTCATGGCTAGTAAGAAGCAACCAACTGAGAAACGGAGGCTGGTGGAAGAATTACACGCTCTTGCGAGAAGAAATTTTTCGCGAAGACGCGTCGTAGTGCGCGGATACGATGACCTGTGGCAGGCGGATGTGGTCGAGATGCGCCCATACACGCGATTCAACAGAGGCTACCACTACATACTCACCGTTATCGACGTGCTGAGCAATCATGCATGGGCCGTACTCAAGGCCAAGAACGGAACCGAGGTTACTACGGCTATTGCGAAAATAATTCGAGACGGCGGAAGATGTCCGAAAAATCTGCAGACTGACAAGGGCAAAGAATTTTACAACGCACACGTGCAGAAACTCTTGAAGAAACATAATATCAATCACTATTCGACCTATTCCGTAATGAAGGCATCGGTCGTCGAACGATTCAATCGCACGCTCAAGAACGACATGTGGAAAATGTTTACGCTCAATGGAAATTACAAATGGATCGACTCGCTGCCGGGTCTCGTATCGGATTACAACGCGCGAAAGCATCGAACTATCAGCATGCGACCTATCGATGTTACCCCCGCGATCGCCGACAAGCTCCTAACAACGGTGTATAGTCACGTAAAAATCGCTGCTCCCGCGCGATTCAAAGTGGGCGACTCGGTACGCGTGAGTAAATTCAAGACAATCTTCGAGAAAGGATACACGCCAAATTGGACCACGGAGGTGTTTAGAATCGTCAAAGTGCAGAAAACTAATCCCGTGACGTATCTGTTGGAAGATTCCTGCGGAAAACCTGTCGCCGGCGGCTTCTACGAATACGAGTTACATCGCATTGCTAATCCCGACGTGTATCTCGTTAAAAAAGTTTTGCGCAAAAGGGGGGATGAGGTTTATGTAAAGTGGTTAGAATTTGATAATTCACACAATTCGTGGATACACAAGAATAATGTATTGTAAAAAATTTATTACAATATAAAACATATTATACATACAAATGAGTCATTTATTTTCATAAATATCTAAATGTAATTACAGTATATTTTTAAGGTATTTTATAATGCCCCCATGGCAGCGTCTCGGTAGAACCGGGTATAATGTATCGTTTATCATCGTACGGACTTACAATTAGAGCTATTTTCATTTCGGACACGGTGTACACCTCGTGTTGTTTGGATCTTATGCAAGTTGTTCATCAATTTGTATAAATTTTTCTCGAAATCATTCTTGGCCAATGTTCTAAATTTCGTATTTAGTTCAATATAATCGCGAAGCCATGGAAATTGAGCGAATTTCAATATGCGGTGAATCTTTGATATACGAAGACCGTGACGAGTACACTGCTGCAGGTTGCGATAATGTATTACATAACGTTTCTTATCGTATAATGTTGCGAGGAGCTTGTCCTGCCGCTTACCGGGTGGTTTATCGCGCGTCGGACAGAACGGTAGGTCAGTGTGCGCGTCGTGAAGATGTTGCGGATACTCCAAGTTGACTTCGAGAATGTAGCCTATCGAGGAATCCAACGCGACATCCATAACATTAAAATTGGTTACGTCGTCGACCCATTGAAAATCTGCGTAAGGCAGTGGTTGACACATTGCCAAGCCGTATAAGTTGTTTACGTCGAAATACATCAGATATGACGATGGTTTCGCTGGATCGTACGACTGGATGTACTTGTTGTTGGCCAGCGCGTATCTGTTCGAACATTGGCTCAAACCGCCGCGTATACCGCGTTCGATAAACATGGCCATGTCAATGTCGGTGAGCAATTCAAAATTGATACGTGTATGCTTCAACATAGCATCCCACGTAAAAGCCGGTAGAGTATAATAATAGGCGGGATCGAGTCCGTAACTCGCGACGCAGCTATCGCGAAAATTTTCAAAGATATCGGCCAACAGCAAGACATCAGTTTGAGATATAAATCGCTGTAGTCACCGAGCGTTCGAATGGAGAACCGCTGCCAGACGTTGACGGCGTGCGCGTAATCGCTCTCGGATATGGTGTCACCTGTCAATGAACTGTAAAACGAGTCGCGCGATGGTAAGCACGAGTCCTCCAACTTTTCGACGCAGTTAATGTACTCGTACGGAAATACACCTTTTCGTGTCAGCAAATCAAAATTTTCTGCGGATAATTTACAAAATTTGCGTTGCAATATTCGCAGTTTATCCTTGCTAAGATAAGATGCCAATTTGTCGAGACTAGCGGTGAGAAACTTGTACGAATCGATTAAATCGCAATTTAACGCAAGTTTTCTTATCTTTCTTTATCTTCAGTGCTTTTAACGTTTTTTGTATACGAAATGTATTTCTCTTTTGTAATTGGGAGTAAGTCTACATGTCCTTCGTATGCTGTTCCTATTTCCGTTATAATAAAATGCGCGTCGTTGCCTGATAAATTATGAAAAACTATGGGTATACAATGCGAATCTTTGTAGTTCAGATTACAGTTTTAGTGCGCGGGACCTCTGTACTGACCGGTCAGATGACAATGATCGCGTACTCGCACGTCGTCTGGCTCGAACAGTTTTTCGCACACGTGACAGTGCGTTGCGCTGTTAAACTTTTCCCACTCGTCTCGCGTGAAATCCGCCATGGGCAAATTAGTGGACAAGATTGTCTTTACATCGTGAGCTAAACGTCTTAGCTCCTCGGCGAACCACGCGACGCAATCCTTATCGCGACGAAACCGATACATTGATAATGAGTCGTCGTACGAGCAACGCACGTAGTACCCTATGATAAACACGCGATGATGTTGATACGTGTACCTGGACGTTTCCGGATCCGCTTCCATCTTCTCCAGGGTACATTCCAGGTCGGCGTATACGATAAACGGAACTCGTTCCTTCCTGTTGTGATTCTTAAAGGCCAACCACTTGTCGTTATCGCTCGGTAACTTGATTGCGCAGTCGTTCATCTCCAGACAGTCGACGGTGCAGGCTTCCAATTTCTCGCTCGTGTAAAAATAGTGTAAACATCTGTAAATAATAAACATTTTTATATATTTTTAAGTAAGATTTATTTTTATTAATTATTAAGTTGTATACTCACCGATCGCAAAAGTACTTTTTGTTCGTATTCTTGCTCAATTGAGAGCTCACGAGACGGGATAGGTTCTTGATCCATGCAAAATGTCCCACGTTGTTGTCATGCACGTACAGCAGATTTACATGTTTGTCCATCTTTCTGTCGATGAGCCGTATTGGCAGGATACCAAGTTCCTTGTTTTTTTTCTCGATGCCATACACGTTGATGGAGATGTCGTTGTAATTTTCAAAATTTTTTATTTGATCCAACGTTATTGGAAACTTAATGTTTGTAAGATTTAGCACCGACGTGTAATGTGGATACGATGACCCCCGTTCTGCATTTCTTTGGGCTGGATGCAGAGCAGCCGTCACTGACCATGCGAAACATGCATTGTCCATTGATCGCACGTTTATCACCGCTTCATTTTAATTTCTCGCGGTATTTCCACAAAACACCCCGCGTGCAATGGATTGTACTTGTTTACGTTAACAGTCAAATTCCGTATACGCGACAACGCCCATCCGCTATCACGTTCCTGGAATTCCTCTAGCGATGCTAGGGTAGGCTCGATAATGCGTCGCTTGTACCACTCGCGCAGATCGGACATACGAAAGAGTTCACTGTTTCTCGTAGCGATACTTTTATTCGCGCGTTTGTCACCCGCAACAAATTCACCATTAAACATTGTATTTATCTTTACATTGTCGTGTCGTTGCATGACGTTCCGCACATGAATGAGTACAATGTCTCTCGCATCTTTAAGAAATTGACGAGGGTCGATGTGTTTGGAATTTATCACCACACCGGTCAGTACGACTTTCAAAAGCCGTATCTATCTCGCGCCATCTGAGTCCTGTCTCACTCGCACTATGTCGACTCCAGCACCCACATGCACGAAACGTTGACGTACCGAGCTTTCAGACCTTCGAGTCGTGCGATACATGCAATCAACGACTGTTTGAGACCGATCGATAATCGTGTCCGTTTAATTCGGCTTTGTTCTTCCAACGATTCGATAAACTCGTCGCATCGTTGCTCCCACGCGGTAAATTCTTCCCACGAATTTAAAAGGGCGGATTGGTCCAAAAACTCTTGCTCCATGTTATTGCACGATCTTCTTTCTGACACAATTGTACTCACGACTTCCAATTCTCGACTACTGAGCGTATCGCCCAGATTCGTCAATTTATATTCTACTAATGATGCATCGTTTCCTAGCATATTTAATTTCATTTCAGCAGCCGTACATCGGCGCTATTTGCAAAATTTACAGTTTTGCACGTGTTCAATGAAATCATCGTGAGACATGTATGTTCTTGAAAACAATAACGTGACTTTCGGTGATTTGATCTGTATAACTGTAGCAGCCGTACATCGGCGCTTATTGCAAAATTTACAGTTTTGCACGTGTTCGACGAAATCATCGCGAGACACGTATGTTTTTGAAAACAATAACGCATCATTGACTTATGCGAAATTGCAAAATTTGCATTTTTGCACGTGTTCGATGAAATCATCGTGAGACATGTCGCGACATGTTTCTTGAAAAAAATCATATTTGATGCTATTGCCCGATGAGGTGATCTCATCACGTTCTAGACAAAGATATCACATTTATGTGGATTGTGGTGGTCACCATGCAGCAGCCGTACATTGGCGCAATTTGCAAGATTCGCATTTTTGTGCATATAAATAGTCTATGTGGATTCTAGCGCGTGCAGTCAAGAGTTTGATACGGTTCGTCGCAAACAGCCTTCAGATACGATGAATACTCACGGTGCGAACTACTACGTTCCGATTCAGGATGAAACGTGCGAGAAACAGCACAATAAGTAAGTACCGCTAATTTTCGTATATACTTGTGCAAAAAAAACTTTTATAAATATATTTGTATTTTTTCAGTTTTGATAAACCCCGCCACACGCCACGTATTTTGGGAAGGAGATTTGCCCTGACATCGACAGCATATATTGGGTGTTGGAATCAACGCGGGACCTATATCCTCTGTTGATATACTTATTGGCGATAACCGAGGCAATCGGATAATTCTGCCTCATGCAATGTGGTTGGCTCTCATCGAAAAACGTGCAGATATTCAGCGACTCGTGCAGTCACCGACGCCATCATCGCTTGCGTTTCGAGATCTGGAGTTCGTTAAAATATGCGACGCAGACATTGTAAAATTGACGTCGTGCGATACCAACTTATACATGAAACCGTCAACCGTACTCTTCCTGTTCGAACTAGAACATTGCGTCGAGAATGTGTATTTTCAACTATGCCAAAATTTTCTTGGTGTAAGTAAAAAATTTAAACAATTTGTAAGCATTTTACGCCAAAATTGTATCATCGATAAATGTAATGCAGTTAGAATCTTGCGTGAATTTTATGATAAAAATTTAATTATTGATTGTGAATTATTAGTCTACGCTTTAGATACTATTGTGTATAATGCGCTACATGAGAAATAAATGCATATAATATGATAAAAAGTTTAAACGATTTTATTATTTTCATTTCCCATTCATCCCATTCCCTGTCATTAGAATTAAGCTGTCTTTTTTTACTTAAATGTAATATTAGAAACTAAATATCGCGAAAATCTAAACAATTAAATATCGTTTGCGAAGAAAAGATATGCGAAAGGGCGAGATAACGCGAACGAGAAAACGCGATCGTGAGCGAGCAGCGCGCGAGGGAAAGATAACGAGAACGAGAAAACGCGCGCGAACGAGAACGCGCGAACGAGAAAACGCGATCGTGAGCGAGAACGCGCGAAGGAAAGAGAACGCGAACGAGAAGACGCGCGTGAACGGGATAACGCGAACGAAAAAACGCGCGCGAACGAGAAAACGCGCGCGAACGAGAAAACGCGAACGAGAAAACGCGCGCGAACGAGAAAACGCAAACGAGAAAACGCGCGCGAACGAGAACGCGCGAACGAGAAAACGCGATCGTGAGCGAGAACGCGCGAGGGAAAGAGAACGCGAACGAGAAGACGCGCGCGAACGAGAACGCGCGAACGAGAAAACGCGATTGTGAGCGAGAACGCGCGAGGGAAATAGTTAGGGAGCTGGTGGCCAAAATTTCTATATGATTTGTTCATGTGGCAGACATTATTAATAGTGATAATTGTACCATAAGAAACATTAAGGACCGCGTCTGCCACCATGGTAGCGCTGCGTTGTCAATTGACAGCGCTTCGAATTTGTTTAAAAAAAAAAGGTGTACTATATGATTTGTTCATGTCTGCCTCTGAGGCTGATGTTCAGAATCCTTCTGAAAACGAAGAAAATCGAAGAGGCAGACATCCAGGGCTCTGACTTTTGTAGTAATCATTTTTTTAAGCTTTTTTTATGATTTAAAAAAGTGTATATGAAGTGTTCACTTGGCAGACCTAAATTGTTCGATTAAAGACAATATGGAGGACCACAAAAAAATGGTCTGCCAGCATGTTGCCTCTGCGTTGTCAATTGACAGCGCTTCAAAAATGTAAAAAAAAAAGGTGTGCTATATCATGTGTTCATGTCTGCCTCTTGGACTGATGTTTAGATTTCTTATAAAAAAGAAGAAAATTGATGAGGCAGACATCCAGGCCTCTGATATTCCAAAGGCAGACTATTTGAATATTTTTTTAAAAAACTCGAGGCTCGCGCCAAGCTACAAGTAAAAAATTCTACGTCTACAAATTATCAATGAAAATAATTAATGTTACATGTTAGCAGGTAGAAACTTTGGCATTGGAGGACGAATCTGTGAGGTATGAAAAAGCTGTACTAGTAATAACATGATAATATAATAATAATAGTAATAGTAGTAACATGGCTATAATTTTTTATTTATTCCCAGTAATTTTATCTAAATTTATTTACTTCACGCGAATAAATTTTTCTTCGCAATGAATAACATTGTAAGATTATATATGGTTTACACGAACACGAACAGAATTAAAACTGAAAACATTTCGATATAGCAATATTAACCATGACAAATGCTACGAATTCCGCGTTGAAAATGAGCATGTGATTCGGACAATAAATGAAAATTTATCTTGTGACATGCACGAAGAAGCCGACACCAAAATCATTTATCACGCTTGCCAAATTCATATACGCGCCAATGTCGTCATACGCTGCGCTGATACTGACGTCTTGATTATCATGCTCGGAAATATGGAATTTCTGCAGAGCTCTCTCAAGATTTGGATCGATTTCGGTACTGGCAATACACGTCGCTATATTGATGTTTCGCAAATTTATTCGAAGGTGGGACCTTTGATTTGTAGTTTCTTGCCTGGTTTTTACGCTATCACCGGTTGTGATTATAATCCCTCATTTTTAATTTTCAAAAAATTGTACAGCTCAAAATCAGTGAGCAAAATGTTTGCCAAATTTTTTTTGTATTCGGGGAGTCATAATGAATCGAATGAACGCAACTAGAACCATGAATAAATGACTTAGTAGAGCTTTTTTTTTACATTTTTACAACTACGTCCCGTGATAATGCAGAGCCCTGGATGTCTGCCTCATGGATTTTCTTTGTTTTCAGGATAATTTTGACCATCAGCCCCAGAGGCAGACATGAACAAATGATTTAGTACCCCCCTTTTTTTTACAAATTTAAAGCGCTGTAACGCAAAAACGCAGCGACGTACGACCTTAATTGACTGGACCAAATCGATTCGTATTGATCTAAACTTTAATCCCTATCGATATGAAACATGAACAAATCATATATCGATTTGGCCACCAGCTCCCTAACTAAAAGAGAACGCGAACGAGAAGACGCGCGCGAACGGGATAACGCGAACGAGAAAACGCGCGCGAACGAGAAAACGCGAACGAGAAAACGTGCGCAAACGAGAAAACGCGAACGAGAAAACGCGCGCGAACGAGATAACGCGAACGAGAAAACGCGCGCGTGAAAACGCACGCGAACGGGGGGGGGGGGGCCGGAAGCGCGAGAAACCACGCAACCGGGGGAAATAGAAATAATGCGAACGGGGGCCGGGAGCGAGAGGGACCGCGCGCGAACGGGGGCCGGGAGCGCGAGAGGGTGACGTCACGCGGACCGCCGCGGCCGTTGCACGCGGTCGCCCCTCACCCCGCGTCGCCGGAAAACGCGATACACCTCCCCCGCGGCGACGCACAAAAACGCGGTACCCCCCTCCCCCTCCGCCGCGACGCATGAAAACGCGGTACCCCTCTCCCCCTCCACCGCGACGCATGAAAACGCGGTACCCCTCTCCCCCTCCCCCGCGACGCATGAAAACGCGGTACCCCCCTCCCCCTACCCCGCGACGCATGAAAACGCGGTACCCCCCTCTCCCTCTCCCGCGACGCATGAAAACGCGGTACCCCCCCTCTCCCTCCCACGCAACGCATGAAAACGCGGTACCCCCTTCCCCCTCCCCAGCGGTATCCCCCCCGCGGTATCCCCCCGCGATATCCCCCCGCGGTACCCCCCGCCCCTCACCCCCCCTCAGATCCGGAGTTAGAACCAACATAGTTTACCTACTTATATATATATATATATATATATATATATATATATATATATATATATATATATATATATATATATATATATATATATATATATATATATATATATATATATATATATATATATATATATATATATATATATATATATATATATATATATATATACAGGGTGTACCGTAAAGACCGGATCAACGCTTAAGGATAGGTTCTTGAGATCATTCTAAGACGAAAATCCTAATACTAAAATGTCGAGGCTATAATAGTTTTTGAATTATAAGCATTTACAGTTAGCGAATCAGACCGCCTAAAGTTGGCGCGCTCAGGTGTGGTATACAACGCGAAGTGCGAAAGGCGAAAGCTGACCGTCGCCCCTATAAAAACAATCTTATCTTCGCATATGTAATCTGTATATCGATATTAACAAAAGGGGCGACGGTCAGCTTTCGCCTTTCGCACTTCGCGATGTACCACACCTGAGCGCGCCAACTTTAGGCGGTCTGATTCGCTAACTTTAAATGCTTATAATTCAAAAACTATTATAGCCTCGACATTTTAGTATTAGGATTTTCGTCTTAGAATGATCTCAAGAACCTATCCTTAAGCGTTGATCCGGTCTTTACGGTACACCCTGTATATACCGATTGGTTCTCTTGCTGCGCTTACTTCATTTGCAGCTGTCATTGTATATTTTGACAGTTGATATATATATATATATATATATATATATATATATATATTATATATAGAGAGAGAGAGAGAGAGAGAGAGAGAACCAATCGGCATGCCGTCAAAATTGTCAAAATTGAAACATGAGATGATTTTTATGAGTTTCAAAACATAACTAAAGTCAGATAAAAGTTGCAGACTGCTTTAGCACTCAAGATGCACTACGTGGAGGTACAGCTCGCTTAGCATCCCTTGGCAGAGATCAGTACCTCTATACTGTAATTCTTAACGACAGTTAGGATCTATCTATTTAGTGACTCCAAACCCTCTCTGCCGCGCGCGCGCGCGCGCGCGTGTGTGTGTGCGTGCGTGCGTGCGTGCGTGCGTGCGTGCGTGCGTGCGTGCGTGCGTGCGCGCGTGCGTGCATGCGTGCGTGCGTGCGTGCGTGCGTGCGTGCGTGCGTGCGTGCGTGCGTGCGTGTGTGTGTGTGTATGTATGTGTGTGAAAAAGTATGTACAAATTATATGAGATGTTCGAAATGACCTCCTTCTGCATGAATACAAACCTTCTTCTGCGATTTTCAAGATCGCTACGTTGAGTTCAAGCGCCCGCCATTTTGTAAAAAAGTGATATTTTTAAACTTGGCTATTATACGCCAAAGATAATAATATCTATTTTCATTTCCTGTTTGATTTTTTTGTTTTAGATGATTTTTGACGAAGCGCCGCTGGGTACCGTTTTTTTACGGCACTCCGTATATAAACGACTCCAGTACTCCGTGAATTTGCAACATTTTTTAATAAAAAAAATTTAAAACATTTTTGAAAGTGTATATTTTTAACTACAAAAAACCCCAAGCCGATAATTCCAACAGTTCCCCTGAAAAAAATTACCAAAAATAACCTTTTTTTTCGTTTCTAGGTATATATTCCCCCTTAAATGATGCAATTATTGTACAATATTTACGCAATTTTCCTATTGGAAAGGTGGACGCCATATGGCTCAAATCGGGACACGGTTCTTACGACCTCAGATTTGGATTCAGCGACTCAAAAAACCCCCAGAAAGTACTTTTTCCATAATTTTATTTACTCTTTTGTCAAAAACATTTTTGGCCCACAAGCATTTTGTTCGCCTAACAGCCAAGGGATTAACTTTTATTCACTCACGATGGAAAATATTTAATACAAAATTTCGAGGAGCTCGAAAATTTACTTTGCTATTACTGAATCAATTTTTTTTATTTTTAACTGTAACACACTTCTCAACAAAATTAAAGGATTACTTAAAATTAACGCTAAGAAGGATCAAATTCAAAGTCACGTATCTTTGCAAAAATTGCAAAACAATGTTTAAAAACGTATTTTAATGCTTAAAGCTTTAGCTTTCGAATGCTTAAAAGCTTGTTTCTTTACATAGATTTTACTACAAACAGCGCTTATTTAAAGTAAACCTTACAAAATTAAAAAATAAATAATTTTGATGGCGTACACGGAAAGAACGAAATTTATTCTTCAAATTTTATTGATTGTATCGTAAAATTTAACATTTTCTCTTTAAAATGTTTCTTTAATCACAACGCTACTATTTTTTTCACTGAGTTATGGTGCGTGTCCACCTGCGAGTAAAACTCTCGAGAATATCTCTCGAGAATTATTCTGACACTGTCCATTTGAAAGTAATTTTTCTGACATTGTATTCTCGCGAGCATCTCGTGAGAATCCGGAGAATATTCTTTCGGAGAGTTCTCTTAAAACCGTATTTACTTACGTACTTTTTTAGTCGATGTCTGATGGTGAGAGTGGTGACGCATAAACAAAAAAACTTGCGGCTGCTACAGTGGCTAGCGTTATTTAAAAAAAGGGTGTTAAATAACAACAAAAAGACCTTCTGGGTCAAGCAATGGATTGATCGCAAGTGTACATACATTCGTTGCCGAATCTGCTCTAATTAGAGAGCTTAAGATTGAAGACTCCCAACAATTAAAAGTTTCTGTAGACTTACAAGTTGTAAAGTGGAATACATAGTGCAATATTATTATTTAGTTTTCAGTTTGCGAAATACCTCAATGTTAGATTTTTATATGTAAATATGTAATAATTTTTTTTAAATGTATTTAATTCGCAATGTAAAAATGTATTTAATTTTAGTACTGTAAACTACAGTTTAACTAAAATGTGCAAACTATGTAAAACTAAAGTGTAACTAATTATTGACCAAGTAATTAGAGAATGTATTAAAAATATTTTTTTCACAACACCTCCACGGAGAGTTCGACTTTCTATGCCTGTAGAGAGGGGCGAAAGCGGCCAATTTCACGCCAGGGCGGCATAGCGGGCGGAAAGTAACAACTTTCCTCCCTGCATGTTTAGCGGGTGGAAAGTAAGCCCTGGCTTGAAATTGACCATTCTCGCCTCTCTCTAGGCATGAAAGTTGTTGTAAATAGGCTGGGTTCTTTGGGATGTAGCGACAGCGTCTTCTTAGATAAAAATGTATTTCTCCCAGCAAACGCAAAAGGATTAAAAAATATTAAAATTTTTTAATACCTTTGAATCCCTTTTTTGGCGGAATTAGATGAAATTAGATGGGATTCGAAATGAGATGGTCCAATCCCATGGAATCCAAAAAAGAAATTTTCAATTCCATCCAATCCTACACGCAGAAAATTTTTCTCGAAAATATAAGTATACACGAATGAAGTAAATACCATACTAATCTTGCACAGCTAGAATACAATCATAATATGCAAAAGATTTCAAGATAGTATAGGAAAATTTAGAGAGCAAAGAATAAAACTATACGCAGTTTATTCCGAATATGGCTGATTGACAAAAAACTTATAGGCTGTAGCGGTCAGCTGTCCGCCACGAGCGAACTTGAGAACGCTGTAGAAACCCTGCCGAGCTGCCCTAGATATAGAGGTCGATGTTGAACCTTAATTGCGCAAAAGTATACCGGCAATGCGCCGCGTAGCGGGCGCGAGCCGGACCCTCTCGTCGCGCAAGCCCGCGTTGCCGCTCGCACCGCGCGCCTTCCACGATCGTGTGCAATCACTGCAATCAAGTGACCTCCGCGTAAGCGAGTCGCGCCGAGCTCCAGGGAGTCCGGAGGAACGACGGGGAAACCGTATGCGTCGTGTTTATCGTCGTTATTCGCGAATGTTTACAGCTGGCATGTTAAATGGCAATGAACATGGAAGTGGCGGAGGTGTCCGGGGTGGCGTCCGACGACGCTACCTCGCCGGGGGCCCAGTGCGGACCCGCGACCCTCGCGAGCGAATCGTCGCCGTCGCCGTCGCGTCGCCGCGCGTCGGCGACGACGCAACGGCCGAGGGACCCGTCGACGCGCGACGGCCGAGAGACTCGTCGACGCGCGAACGACGACGAGCGACGGCGCCGCGAATTCAATGGTATTCATTTTATTGTCAGAATAGACGGAATTCAATGGAATTCAATACGGAAATTTTTAATTCCTAGTTTGGCATTCAATGGTATTCATTTCGTTAACGGAATCAATGGTATTCAATGGAATTCATGACGAAACTTTCCAATCCCTAACCTGGCATTCAGTGGTATTCATTTCGTTACGTTTTTGTGTCGGAATTGGATGGGATTCAAAAAAGACAAATTTTTTCCAAAATAAGGAATTCCATGATATTAAAACTATTTCAATCCCTTTTTTGGACAAAATGGAATTCGGAAAGTCCTTAATTGAATTCCTGGCAATCCCGTTTTAATTCTTTTCAATCTTTTTTCGTTTGCTGGGCTTTAAGCCCGTACAGAGAACGCTAACGGATTATAATGGCGCGCGCAGACATACAACTTAGTAAAAATAAAAAGTGTAATAAAGTAGCACTAGGTGTGCACGCAACGCATGGTGAGAACCAAGAAACTTAAATACGATAGATGGCGTTAAGATTACAATCTAGTTACAACACTCCCCCTTAATCGAAGGACATCTAAAGTTATATAAAAAATATTAAAAATTAACTCTTATATTCTTTGATGGAAAAAGGCTGTAATAATAAAAAACATTTATGAAATCAAAACTGTGTTGATATATCTGATATCTATACTTCTATACTTTATGTAGCATCTTTCATTCCTATACCTATCAAACAATTTTAGTGTTTAAGTCGTCCAAGACCTTTAGTAAGGACATCAGCGATCATATCTTCCGTACACATGAACTCAATGGCAATATTACCTTCTTGCACTTGCTCTCTGATAAAATGATACTTTGGCTTAATGTGCTTGACTCGTTTATAAAAAACGGGGTTGTGAGTCAATTTTTGAGCATTTTGGTTGTCATTGTAAATGAGAATAGTCTTCTTTTCTCCTAGTAATTCTGTGAAGAATCCTTGCAGATGAACTGCTTCCTTAGCTGCTTCCGACATAGCCACATATTCTGATTCCGTTGATGACATTGAAGTACATCTTTGTTTTTTACTTTCCCAGGAGATCGGTCCACCTCCATATTTAAATACGTAGCCTGTATACGACTTTCCTTCTTCTTGATCATTTGCATAATCCGCATCTACAAATCCTACTATACCTTCTCCTGTAGGTTTAAACATTATACCCAAGTTTTTGGTATTGTTCAAATAACGAAGTACTCTCTTCAGCATTTTCCATTTTATTTCAGTATGTTCAACGTTGTATTGACTGAGGAAACTTACTATAAAAGCGAGATCTGGTCTGGTATTTACTGCTAGATACATAAGCGATCCTATAACATTTTGATAAGGAACATCTGTAATCTTCTTACTGGTATCTTCAGCTCCTTTCATACCAAGATCGACTGGAGTTGCAACTGGTTTGCTTTCAATCATTCCGAACTTCTTTAGGATCTCCGTTATGTACTGCTTCTGATGAATGAATACTTCGCCTGTCTTCTTATTTTTTTCAATTGAGAGTCCCAAAAATTGTTTGACTTCACCTAAGTCTTTTATTTTAAATTTACTCTTGAGTTGGTTTTTGAGTTTCGATTTTTCTCTTGAATCATTTGAAACAATGAAGAAATCATCCACATAAACTCCCACTATTACTATTTTATCTCCATTAAGTTTAAAATACACGCAAGGGTCATGACTTGACTGCTTGTATCCTAATTCTTCTAACTCAGCGTGAACCTTTTTGTTCCATGCACGTGAGGCTTGCTTTAAACCGTAGATAGATTTGTTGAGTAAGCATACTTTGTCCTCTTGTCCTGGTTCCTTAAATCCTTCTGGTTGTTCCATGTATATTTGTTCTTCCAACTCTCCATTTAAAAAAGCTGTATCCACATCAATATGATCTATGTCCATTCCACGTTCAACAGCTAATGCAATTAAAGAACGTAATGTAAAACTTCTTACTACGGGGGAAAAAGTTTCTTCATAATCAATCCCCATGACTTGATTGAAACCTTTAGCTACTAGACGTGCTTTATATCTGCTGATTTTTCCTTCTTTATTTCTGTTAATTTTATAAACCCACTTACAAGGAATTACTTTTTGATTTTTGGGTCTATCAACCAAAGTCCACGTCTTATTATCTTTTAGTGACTGGATCTCTTGTTCCATCGCCAATTTCCATTTATCTTTGTCTATACTCTTCATAGCTTCTTTTACGGATTGCGGTTTTTCATTTACAATACACGTAGTTTCATATAGCACATAGTCGGGGAGCTCTTTCTTCTTACGTATTCTTTCTGGATATCTTCTCTCTTGATTATCCGAGTTGTCATCTTGAGCCGGTTGATCCTCTTCTTGTACGTCGCTATTTATAGATTGGAAAAGATCATTATTTTCATCTTCTGAGTCCAATTCTTTTTGCGCAATTTCTTCTTCTGGATATGCGGACACTAGTTGATTTAGAGAAACTACAGATTCAGTTGATTGGTCTGTGCTGTGAAACCTATTTTCCAAGAAAACAACATCTCTTGATTCAATCAACTTCTTAGGATTACTTGGGTCCCTTAAGCCGAGGGCACACAAAAAAACTTAAGTCCTTAAACTTAAGAAATAGTCCATAAAGAATAGAGCCATGACACACAGAAAATTTAAGATGAAGGGCCATGGCACACAGAAAAACTTAATCCATAAACTTAAGCAATAACCGATTTCGACCAATTACAGTCGAGAACTTAAGTAGCCATTTTGAAAAGTAAGCAGCACCGAAAATTCCGTATGGTTGAAATTTTTAAGTCTGGTAGCACATGCAACCTAACCTTTGTGTTGTAGACATGGTACAATAATAAATATTTGACAAGAAAAAACTTTAATTTATAAGTTGGAATATATAATTTAGTTAAAATTGTGGTATGTATTAAAAATATATTGTGCAATTTAAAAAATATTAGCAAGAGATAAATATAAATATAGAGAAATATAAGTATATATGAATATATTATATATGTATGATAATATATATAAATTGATATTAAATGTAAGATTAAAAATTTTTAATATATAAATATGGTTTACAGAAAATGGATATCGAAGAAGAAGAAGAGTTATTAGCATTATTAATATTAATACTGGGCATTAATTATATAATTGAAAAACGACGATCTTTTCGGTGGATAAATAGAAAGTACTGGGTTCATCCAATTAATATTAGACGTCCTAATCAAGGAGATTTTGATCAATTATTCCAAGAGTTGAAAGACGACCCACAGAGGTTTTTTAGATATACAAGAATGTCTTTGTGTGTTTTCAATGAACTTTTGGAAATGATGAAACCGTTTTTAACAAAAACCAACCATCGAGCATTAATACCTGAACAACGTCTTGTTATAACTTTAAGGTACATACATATATATTTTATATCTATTATTTTTATATGTCAAATGAGAATAAATATTTAATTTTGATTTTTGTTTATTATTCTAGATATCTTGCCACTGGAGATCAGGTTTTGTCGATAGCACTTGCTTATCGAGTTGGTGAATCTATAATACAGCAAGAAATATAATTAAGGAAACATGTTATTTACTAGTAAAAGTATTAGCACCGATATATCTTCAAGTTCCTACTACAGAAAAATAGCTTGAAATTTGTCATGGATTTTGGACAGACTGGAATTTTCCTAATTGTTGTGGCGCAGTGGATGGAAAACACGTCCAAATACAAGCGCCACCAAATTCTGGTAGCTTGTATTATAATTATAAAAAGACATTTAGTGTAGTATTGTTAGCAGCATGCGATAACAATTATAAATTTACAATAGTTGATTGCGGAGCATATGGAAATAGTAGTGATTCCACTATATTTGAGATATCTGAGTTTGGTAAAGCTATACAGACTGACACATTAAATTTACCAAAAGGAAAAGCTAATTTACCCGAAAGTAACGTAGCTACACCGTGTTATTTCGTTGGAGATGCAGCGTTTCAATTATCCAAAAATATGATGAGACCATATCCTGGCCGTCAATTGGAAATTAAGAAGAAGATATTTAATTACAGATTATCAAGAGCGAGAAGAATTATAGAAAATACTTTTGGTATATTCGCATCTCGATGGAGAGTTTTCAGAAAACCAATTCTTATGCATCCAAAAAACGTAGATAAAATAGTAATGGCAGCAGTATGTCTCCACAATTATTTAAAAACAAAAAATGACATACAGCCAATTGCGAATAGAATATATTGTCCCTTAAATTTTGTTGATACGGAGGAAACAGACGGAAATATTATTCCTGGAATATGGAGAAACGAAAATTCTGAATGTTTAGAACAGATAAGACCAAGCACTGCTCATAGAGCAACAAATGAGGCATATAAACAACGAGATGCGATAGCAGAATATTTAATGACTCCTGCTGGTGAGGTTCCCTGGCAAAAAGAATATGTTTCCAGAGGTTTAAATAATTGCGATAATTTTAATAATTTTGATTAAATTATCAAATAATAATTGTTTTATTTTTGTATTCCAACTTTTAAAATAAACTAAAAAATTGATTATAAAGTTGAAGTTATAAAATAATTTTTTTATATTAGTGTATGCGAATTTTTGTTTCTGTGTAGGCGAGTTCTTGTAAAATTATATGTAAATTTTGTTAAACATTATAAATATATATAAATGAGCCTATTTTAATAAGAAAATTTAAATAACTTTATGTTACATCAGGTCTTTAATGTAATGAAATTATAACATGTTTATAATTAAGAAAAAAGATAAATGTAAATGTGCTTTATAATAAAAAAAAAATGTTTTTTATAACATTAAGATAATATCAGTTTCTTTTATATTCTGGCTTGGCATTTCATTTCTTGTAACACTTTTAAACAATAATTATTTTTTATTTTCATACATTTTGATGCCATATTAGTTTACATATTTCAAAAATGTTACATAAATATATACATGTATATTAAATTATTTTTAAAAATATATTTATTAGTAATGGCATAAAAATGTATTGTTGTTGAGACACAAACACACATACCTATATATATAATTTATGAAGAATTATTTTTTTGGAGAGAAAAATATACTGGGTTACTTCTTTTTCACAATTTTAATATCCTTTTTAAACATATATTAAAAAAAAATCTATAAGAATAAGACAAAAAATAAATAATCTTTTAATTTTTATATCTTAGAGACTAAATTAAATTAAACATAAAATGTATAGGTAATAAAATTTATTAAAGATGAGTCTTTGGTCTCATAACATACACAAATAATCTATTAATTTAGATACCTTAGTGATTAAATACAATTAAACATAAAATACGAAATGCGAAATAAGATTATATAAATTAAGATAAGTCTCATAAGATCAAACAAAAATAATCTATTAATTTTAATCTTAATTATATAAATATCTTACAGACTAAATAAAATGCCAACTGAAAATACATAAAACATAACATGTTATAACTAATTCAATAAAGATGAGTCTATAGTCTCATAAGGAATACAAATAATCTATTAATTTAAATACCTTAGTAATTAAGAATTAAACATAAAATACGAAATGCGAAATAAGATTATATAAATTAAGATAAGTCTCATAAGATCAAACAAAAATAATCTATTAATTTTAATCTTAATTATATAAATATCTTAGAGACTAAATAAAATGCCAACTGAAAATACATAAAACATAACATGTTATAACTAATTCAATAACCCAATCAGCAAAAAAATGTTTTTAAAAATATTTTTAAAAACATTTGGAAAACATTTTTGAAAACATTTTTAAAAATGTTAAAAATCATGGGTTAACACACCTTTTTTTCATTGAAAAAATATTTATTTAACATTTAAAAAAACATTTTTTTAATGTTTAAAAAATGTTTATTTTAACGTTTAAAAAGACATTTTTTTAGTGTTTAAAAACGTTTATTTTAACGACAAAAAATATTATTTATTTTAAAATTTTATTATTATTTTTTAACTTTGTTTCTTAAGATGCAGATGCAGTCTACTATGATTATAAATATTTTCTCGTATCTGAAAAATCTGAAAAAAACACTTACCTTGGTGGGATTCAAACTTGGGACCTCTGGATTGTGAGCCAACTGCCTTACGTGGTAGACTACTTCTTAATTTAATGAAGTGTTATACATAAATAGTCTACATATATGGTATAACCAGCGCAAATTTATAATTTTTTAAAAATCATCTTAAGAAACAAATTCAGTTTAAAAAGAGTAATAAAATTTTGAATTGGATATATGATATAATATTTCTTAATGTCCGGTGAATGTCAGAAACCAGTGCCGGCTCATTACGAAATTCACCCGGGATGTCGAATAAATATTAAGTAAATGTTTTTTTAAATTATTATTGCAAGTGAATAAGTAATGTAAAATTAATATTAAATTAATGTCGAATAAATATTAAATAAATGTTTTTTCAAATCATTATTGCAAATAAATGAGTAATGTAAAATAATTATTAAATTAATGTCGAATAAATATTAAATAAATGTTTTTTCAAATCATTATTGCAAATAAATGAGTAATGTAAAATAATTATTAAATTAATGTCGAATAAATATTAAATAAATGTTTTTTAAAATTATTATTGCAAATGAATAAGTAATGTAAAATAAATATTAAATTAATGTTGAATAAATATTAAATAAATGTTTTTTTCAAATCATTATTGCAAATAAATGAGTAATGTAAAATAATTATTAAATTAATGTCAAATAAATATTAAATAAATGTTTTTTAAAATTATTATTGCAAATAAATAAGTAATGTAAAATAAATATTAAATTAATATCGAATAAATGTTAAATAAATGTTTTTTAAAATCATTATTGCAAATAAATTATTAATGTAAAAAAAATATTAAATAAACGTTAAATAAACGTTTAATAAATATTTTTTCTACATAATTACTTCAAATAAATAATCAATGTGAAATAAATATTTAATAAACATTAAATAAATATTATTTTTACAATGGATTGTATAAATGTATAATTAATAAAAAATAAATATTAAAAACACATTTAAAAAACATTGTCTGCTGATTGGGAAAGTCTTTAGTCTCATAAGGAATGCAAATAATCTATTAATTTAGATTATTTTACGAGCTAAATTAATTGAAATACGAAATATGTGACTAAAATGTGAAAAATAAAAATTTTTTATAAGGAAACAAAATATAAAACAAAATATTACATTTAAAAAAAATGTCTTGAAAGAGAAAATAGAAACAAAGCAATTTTGGAGATGTTATAGAGGATTTAACACTTCGATATATACTATAAGACATAACATTCAAATAACTGAAATTAATGTATGTATGGTCTCCATAAAATTTCTGAAATTGCTTGTTTTCGCTTAGTTTTTTCCGGCTCAGGTATTCGTTCTAATTCAACAGCTATTAACAAACCAAAACTTTTCTCTGGCGTTAAATGATTTAAATCCCAAGCATTTTCCTTCTTTTCAGTAGAATGCGATAAATTAGCAAAACGGTTTTGAAGAACATTACTTAAAGATGCAAGTGATGATTCTAAGTGTGTGATGTTTTTATTTTTTATTTTACCTGAGTTTCTTATATTCTTTGGTAATGTAGGGGATGATGATGGAGAATTTGAAACAGATGAAACATTTGGTGTCTGTAATGTAGGAGATAATGAAATACTATTTGAAATTAATGCAGTATCTTTATGTAATATAGTATTTGTTTTTAATGCAGAAGATAAAGTAAGAGATGGAGTAGATGTTATGTATTCAGCATAGATATTACTCGTATCTACGCCGTATTTTCGTCTTGCGCTTTATTTAATGTGTAATAAATACAGGAAAACAGTTGAAAAGATCGTTTTAATATAGAATGTAAACGTTAAACATTAAAGCAGAAAATTACAATTAAAAAGAGAACGCATATACGCATACATACATGGATCGGTTGCGCATTGTATGAGACTTCGCTAGGGGCTGTTGCCGATGATTTCGCTTAGGGGCTGTTGCCCTGAATCGTGAGAGCGGTAAGCGACAACGCCTGGGGGACTATCGCCCTGAGTCGCTACCTGATTGTTCGGATGCGACAGCGCCTTGAGGTGTGGACCTTGGGTCGCCTTGGCTTGACACACACTTTACTGTTCACAATTGTGTCCTTTATATGAAATTTAAATATTTGTCTCAAAGGAAAGGCAAAATCTCGAGCGATCCTTCGTGGCCACGTAACCGATGTACAAAACGAGGAATAATCGAAAATCGGCCGTGACAACGGAAGATCGAAAACGCCGGAGCCACATCTAGCGAGCGTTGAAACTCGTCCCTAAGATATCGAATTATTTATTTGTACATATAATTGATTAAGGTACCTACAGGTGAATGTGTCATATAAAACAATGTAATAATCATGTATAATTACTCTGATTTTAAACTTACTTTCTTCGTTTAATACAATTTTTTAGAAATATCATGTTCTGATAAAGAGAAAATACTGATCGATGACTTGCTTTACTGCCACTTCGACTTTCTATTTCTTGAAGACGTTGTTCTTTGGTAAAACGTTCACGCAAGCGTAGCCAACGAGTTTGGCAAATATCAACTACAATAAATATACATATATAAATATAAATTCAGAAAATTATTAAATTAAATAATAAAATATTTTACCTTACATATTCATAACTGACGAGATTTCATGCCATGAATTCTCTTTCATTTTAGTATCTTTATATTCCTTTAAAGATGTATCGTACAGATGAGGGTATCCCCTGACTGCATCAATTAGTAGTTCATCACTTGTTTTTTCTTCAAATTGGACTTGATTATCCATATTTTCTTCAAATTGGACTTGACAATCCATATTCATATCATGTAATAAATTATGTGAATATGATCAGTGTTCCATTTAATTAAAAATTTTCTTCTTACAACCAAATAACCTGTATAACCTATAAAATTCATTTAACATTTAAGTTCTCTAATTAATCTGCATATGTAATCACTATATTATTTAATATAAAACAAACTTACTTCTTCGTTTTATATCTACAGGAAGATTATAATATAAAAACTCATAATTAACATTTCCTTGTGATTTCAAGACAGAAAATCGAAGTGCAATATATAGGTAAACAGTCTAGTAACTTTTGTGTGATTTTGGTTACGATAAAACCTTAGACCTTAAACTTAAAAAAATTTCATCCTTATGTCCTGAGTTTAAATTTCAAAATGGCTGCTTAAGTTCTCGACTGTGATTGGTCGATTCGGTTATTGCTTAAGTTTATGGACTTAAGTTTTTTTGTGTGCCATGGCCCTTAGTCGATATGCTGTGGGATTTTGTGAATATCCAACAAAGATCCACTCTTTGCTTTTAGCATCCAGCTTTTTCATTTCTTGTTTAGGAATATGAGCATAGACTCGACATCCAAAAACCTTTACATGACTGAGGTCAGGTCATTTACCCGTCCATACTTCTTCTGGAGTTTTACCAACTATTGACCTATGAGGGGACCTATTCTTCAAGTAAATCGCTGTCTTGCACGCATCCGACCAATAACCTTTAGGTAGCTTTGCATCTTGAAGCAGACATCTAATTTTCTCAATAATAGAACGGTTGGTTCTCTCAGCAGTCCCATTCTGCTGAGGTGAATAAGGTACAGTCGTCTCATGCTTGATGCCTTGTTCTGCCAAGTACTTCTGAAAGCTCTCATTAACATATTCAGTGCCATTATCAGATCTGAGTGTTTTAATTTTTAGTCCTGTTTGATTTTCAACAAAAGTCTTAAATTCAATAAACTTTGCTAGAACTTCCGTTTTTTATTTCAGGATATAGCCAAATACTTTTCTCGAATAGTCGTCTACAAAAATAAGCAAATACCTTTTTCCATCAATAGATTCCATACTCATTGGACCGCATACATCCGAATAAATTAAGCCTAATTTTGTAGTAGCTCGCTTATAATCAATCTTCTTAAATGGACGTCTAGCTTGTTTTCCTTCAAGACAACTAACGCAGGTTTTATTACTATCTTCTGTAAATTTTACACCTGTAACTAAACCATTTTGCATTAATGTCATTCCATATCGACATAAATGTCCTAATCTCTTATGCCAAAGATCTGCAATAGAATTAGTTACAGTAGTATATGCACTTAAAGATCTATTAAAATCTAACCTATACATTCCTTTGTCATTAAACGCTGTCAATACCGCATCTCCAGATATCTCACAATTTTCTTTACGACATATCTTACATCCTTGTTCATTAAAAACAAAAATAAAACCCTTTTTGACTGTCTGACTTACAGATAACAAATTAGTATTTAAGTTAGGAACATGTACAACATCAGTTATTCCAGTAATACCTTCAATATTCTTAATAGGAAAGAAACCTACACCATTGCTACGCAACTTTTCATTATTTGCTACTGTAATTTCTATACCTTTACATTCATCTTCGCGATAGTTCTGTAGCCAATGTTTTTGACATGACATCTGAGCAGTTGATGCAGAATCCACGTACCACGCGTCGGGATCAGGTTTATTTGAAGTATTACTTTCCATAGCAGCCTCTTCTTTCATCTCAGACCGCTCGGTGGTGAGTAGAGCAATTTCCTCTCGATTAACTGAAGTCCCGGAAGAGCCTGGAGTTACCATCATCGTGAGCAGTGCGTAGTCCTTCTTCTTATTAGTGGATGAGGTTTGGTCCTTCTTCGGGCAATCTGGAATTTTATGTCCTGGTTGTTGACATGTATAACAAGTAACAGGCTTCTTTTTATTATTGCCTTTCTTCAAACTTGTTGGCTTGTTTTTACTTGCATTCGACGGTAGTTTTTTCTGGTTAGAATGCGTCTTCAAAGCCAGAGTCGATTCATTTGCAGTTGGTTCACCTTCTTTTTTAGCAGCTTCGTTTAGAAGTCTAGATTTGACATCTGCCGCACCAATCTGTCTATTAAAGTTTTCTAGTGCCATTACCAGGGGATCATATTTTGATGGAAGTCCACCCAGTAAAATCGCGCCAACAGTTTCATCGTCTATTTCTTTTCCGATTTCAGCTAACTGTTGTACAGTCGACATAACCTCTGCTATGTAGGCGTCCATGGTATCAAAATCGCCAAGCTGTAGATGATAAAGTCTCCGCTGCAGATTCAAGCGACGTCCAAGGCCATTGTCTTCGTATGCTTGCCTGAGACATTCCCACATACATTTTGCTGTAATGCAGGTTCTTACATGAACTATAGCAGTATCGTCGAGTGTCAGCGACATTGCGGCAAGGGCCATCCCATCCTTTTCAGCCTTAACCTCTTCTCTGATTGCATCTCCCTCAGGATATCCAGTGACAGCATGCCATAATCTTTCATGCATTAGATAGGCCTTCATTTTGAATTTCCAAGTAAAATATCCTTCTCGACCAGAAAGAGATTTGATTAAAGCCGGTGGCAATACACTTCGCGAGTCTCGTGAATCTCGTGACGTCGACGCATCGGTCATCGTAAATTTTCCTTTTTAATAATTCACCAAGTTACAGGAACGGCTTTCTACTTAACTGAATACGCCCTGGGCCCATAACCTGGTGTAAATAGGCTGGGTTCTTTGGAACGTAGCGACAGCGTCTTCTTAGATAAAAATGTATTTCTTAAAAGAACGATACAAAACGTGTCGTGTGCCGCTCGGTAGAGACCTGAAGTGCGTACAGAGAACGCTAACGGATTATAATGGCGCGCGCAGACATACAACTTAGTAAAAATAAAAAGTGTAATAGAGTAGCACTAGGTGTGCACGCAACGCATGGTGAGAACCAAGAAACTTAAATACGATAGATAGACAATCTAGTTACAATAAAAGTCGAACTTTCCGTAAAGGTATTGTGAAAAATATCGTGTGCACCTCGGGGCGAAAGCTTTTTCAGACTTGTGTGATTTGCCGCCCGAGCCGAAGGCGAGTTTGCTCGGCAAACTTCACACTCGTCTAAAAACGCTATAACTTTTGCCCCTTGGTGCACAATATACTATACTTAATTCTTATAAATTTTTTTTGCACTTTATTCGCAGAACATAAAATTTTTTTTATTTCTGTCACAGTAGTCATGAAGTATCGTATTCCACAATAGTTCATAATTTCCACATTGTTCAATAAGTTCCTTTACGTCATCAAAGGAACAAACTTAAAACAACCTAGCTTCCGAAGCGCGGATCTAGCTCGCGGCTGGTCAGGGTTCGGAGTAGGCGCGGAGGAAGACACAAGACTCGGTTAAAATAGAAAACGTAACAAAGTTTATTCAATTACTCGTGAATACATTGAGGTGATCGCGGAGGCGGTAGATATATACAAAAGGTCGCGGACGCGATTACGATATAGCGGCGATGTACAGAGATCGCGGAGTAAATAGGTATGTACAAAAGATCGCAAACGCGGTTACGATAGCGGCGATGTACAGAGATCGCGGAGTAAATAAGTATGTACAAAAGATCGCGGACGCGGTTACGATAGCGGCGATATACAGAGATCGCGGAATTCGCGGATCGGTAGGCGTGCGGTGCGCGATCGCGGCGTGGTGGGCGCGGTATCGCAAGCTCGGACTGCGGTGGCGGTAGTCGCACGCGGCGCGGAAGCGTGATTATACGCAATATCGGGCGGCTAAGATCCTTAACGGAGACAGGGAAATACTCTCTATCTCCTGGCGCGTCGATTCGTGCAGGCGGGAGGCGGCCAAGACCCTTGGCGAGTAAGAGAAGGGCTCTCTTACCCTGATTTACTCCGGTGGCACAGGTGTTCGGATGAAAGATCGAGTCAACCGCCTAGATACTTCACTCGGCAGAGCCAGAGAAAACTCTCTAACTCCTGGTTGTTGGAATTTGTAGGATTGCGGGATCCGTCAGCAGCGGAGAACTGGTCGGGTCGGTTTGCTGGCTCACGGCCAGGGTGCATACTCTCACATGGAAAAAATTTGTCGCGTATTCGAGCGCCATCTAATTTGGCTCCTTCGTGAAAATGGAACTACGTAGCAAAATGGCGTCATCCGTCGGTAAAAATGCGCAACGTTTTAGTATCCATAGGGTCAGTTTCACCATCTTCGATTAATGTGATCCTCCGATTAAATTCACTCTTGATCTCTTTCTAATCGTAAGAAAGAGACAAAGAGTGAATTTCGAAGGATCACGTTAATCGGAGATGGTGAAACTGGCCCTTACATTTATCATTAAAATAAAAAATTAAATTTTAAAAAAATATAATATATAAATGTAGGATATTGAAATATGAGTACAAAAGTTATTATTTACGTTTTATAAATGTTTTTATTGTTGTTATACAACTCTGCGTGTAATAAAATTATAATACAATAATATTATTGGCCTATACTACGTTTACGCAAGCGTTACTTCTGCAGTAACTTACGATAATTTCTTCGCGTAAACGAGATTTTCTTTCGCGTAAACGGGATTTTGTATTAATTTATGATAATATATTGATAATTTACTCCGCGTAAACGAGTGCATTATCATAAGTTACTATAGAAGTAACGCTCGCGTAAACGTAGTACTAGTTTACGCGAGCACATCCAATGTTTACATTGAAAGCCTGTGAGGATTGTATACGAAATAACAAATAGTATAAAGGATGCAAATCGTTTTATTATTTCATATGCAATCCTTAATTAAACAAAATGGATAATTATTGGATAATTTAAGATCGTTGTTTAAGATCGTTGGCTTCGCTCAGGCGCGTGCACCGCGCGTATTCAGGGTACTCGCTACTCGCGATAAATTTACGACTAAGTGGTTCCGCGGATAGCAGTCCGTGCGCTGGCGCAACTGCAAATCACCATCTTTGCGGTCACGCTAATTCACAACCGATCTGGCAAAACCCCCGCGACTAATCGAGACAAACGCATGGCTTTAGCCGGTAACCAATAACCCGAACGCAACTTCCTTTGTGTCGCGAACGTCGAACCTATTGCTCCTGCCGCGCCTGCACATAGGCCCGCGAACAGAGATCTACCTACCTATCTATCTCTATCTATACATTCATCTATCAGTCTGACTGTCTGTTTATCTCCTATTATAACGTGCGCTGTATTCATTTTCACCCGGTTGCTCCATAGAGAGAATGCGGGCAGATGCCCGCTTGTTGATAGAATTCATTCGTTCGATCGCATCGCAGCTATGAGAAACTCAATCAGCGGGCGATCATCTTGGACCATTTTGCAATGATTATATATTATTCACGTCATTCAAAACCACGAACGCGAAACAGTATAAAATTATTTTTAAAAAACAGTTTTGAACTTTGCAAAGTATTTTGAGATATACAAAAGTAAAATATAAAAAATCAAATCTTTAAAACGTGCTTGCTCTCCTTTCTTTGTCACCAAAACAATTAAATCAAATGTAATTAGATTTTTGTTTGTTATAACACAGATAGAGATATTTATTTTTTATACACGTTTCCTATAATCATGTTTTGATTTTGACTTTAGCGATAATAGCCGCTTAGAATACTATCTCGAATCCGGAAGTCTCTTCGTGTACAGCTTAAGTGAGCAATTGTTCGCTAAAACACGCGATCTTGTGGACTCGTTGCCACATCGTTGCGGCTATTGAATTTACTCGTTCCAGGTGCAGGTAATGTTATACGCGCGGACCTTAAAATCCAGCACTCGGTTGTATGCGCGCGAAATCCGCATCCACACCAAGGTATTCCTATTTCTTTATACGCTTCTTTCTCATGCGCAAGCGTATCTTTTTATCTTGCGCATGCATTAGGACAACGTTATTCTGACTCCTGCAATTCGCAAGTTCACGGGCGAGTAAATCGTTTGAAGAAAAAGGATACCGCAATAGAAAGAACTCTTACACTCGTATGTTCGATTTCCAAGATACTATCGCAGCTTCTTATTTTAAGATACGTCCGAGCAAGATACACGGAGCAACGCCGATCGTCGACTCTGAAAAATAAGAAAGTAACAGGGACATTAGTTTGTGCCGATTCTCGCTCGATTCACTATATACGACTTATGATAATAAACTTACCAATATTGTCCGTTTTTTGCGAATGTAGAAGGGAACGAAGGCAAAAGCGAGAGGCTGGCGCAACGTTTCAACGTTTTAGGACGACACACGAAATACGTCCCAGCAAGATACACGGAGCAACGCCGATCGTCGACTCTGAAAAATAAGAAAGTAACAGGGACATTAGTTTGTGCCGATTCTCGCTCGATTCACTATATACGACTTATGATAATAAACTTACCAATATTGTCCGTTCTTTGCGAATGTAGAAGGGAACGAAGGCAAAAGCGAGAGGCTGGCGCAACGTTTCAACGTTTTAGGACGACACACGAAATACGTCCCAGCAAGATACACGGAGCAACGCCGATCGTCGACTCTGAAAAATAAGAAAGTAACAGGGACATTAGTTTGTGCCGATTCTCGCTCGATTCACTATATACGACTTATGATAATAAACTTACCAATATTGTCCGTTCTTTGCGAATGTAGAAGGGAACGAAAGGCAAAAGCGAGAGGCTGACGCAACGTTTCAGGATGATACACGAGACACATCTACGTACACATCCATACCGCACAAGATGACCGCCGATCGTTGATTTCGAACAATTACATTATAAGGAAATTCGGCACTCGTATCGCGATCAGTCGCGATGCTCGTGATTGCTGGTGATTGCCCGTTGTTGCCCGTTACATACTCGACTCACGTGACTGCACGCCATATTGAATTCTGGCTACGTAGTTCCATTTTCACGAAGGAGCCAAATTAGATGGCGCTCGAATACGCGATAAATTTTTTCCATATGAGAGTATGCACCCTGCTCACGGCGGAATCTAATTGTTGCTAACAATTCGGCGTGTTTTATACCCGCGGCGCGATGTTGGCGTGGCGGGGGTATACGCGACGGCAATCGCGAGCGCTGGGACGGTCGGGAGTTACGGCGTCCCGACGCCGCGATTGCGTTCGGCGGCGTTCGGCCGTTTTTGGCACCGCTCGGCGCTCCGAGTCGGTTACCGCGGTAAGTCCGTTCGCGGACTTGTACTCGAGATCGTGTACTTAAAAAAGGGCACACCGTGCCTTGTCTCGCCCGACGGATGTTTGGCCGGGCGGCATCCGGCTGATGCTCGCCGGGAATGATGCGTTTTCGGGGCGCATCGTTACAAACTTTTGCCATCTCGCATTTTATTGTCGATATCTGTATCTTTTGATTTGTTATGAAAACTGCTCCGTTGACATTGGTGACAAATTTTAATGTTCATACGGGAGTAACAAACGGCAAGGTATTTATCTCCGCTGTGACACACACACACACACACACGCGCGCGCGCGCGCGCACACGCACACGCACACGCACACGCACACGCACACGCACACGCACACGCACACGCACACGCACACGCACACGCACACGCACACGCACACGCACACGCACACGCACACGCACACGCACACGCACACGCACACGCACACGCACACGCACACGCACACGCACACGCACACGCACACGCACACGCACACGCACACGCACACGCACACGCACACGCACACGCACACGCACACACGCACACACGCACACACACACACACACACACACACCACCCATACCCATATCACTCGCTCGCACATACACACCACGCTGACCTAATTTCAAGGTCTAGCAGCGCCAAGTTTTTTTATAAGAAAAATTTATGTATTTTAATAAAATATTTTTATTTTGTATATTGTACTGTTACCTCTGTAATTTTTTGCGATTAAATAT